>MQRK01242786.1:847-30694 GCA_001938485.1 Girardia tigrina | reverse complement strand
GCGATAAAGCAAAAGGTTTACCGAAACAAACCACAAACTTTGCAAGACCTACGTGATAACATCCTACACCAAATTGAAGCCATCACCCAAGAGGAAATTCATCGAGTGTTCGAAAACCTGAAACTTCGAATTAACGTTTGTATTCACGAACTTGGTGGGTATTTCCAGCAGTTGTTGTGACTCTTTTCTTGTTATTTTTAATAAATTAAGAGACGGTCTTCACATAAAATTGACTATTCAAAATATTTTGTTATTGATTTTTTGAACACAGGATATCGTTCTTGTTTTGAAATTGCAGGTGCACAGTTACTTTTTGAACACACTGTACGTCACAAAAATGTGTGGTAGTCAATACCTTACAAGGGTATTGATACATTGACTCGTGCCTAAATTAAAACAAACAAAAAAAGTATTTGTTCAAAAATTTTTCGCTTAATTAATATTGTTTTGATTATTTTTATAATTAATATTTTAAATATTAATAATAATAATAAAAATAATGCAAATACATCAATAATCAGAGGAAAGAAAAAAAATAATAATTTATTTGATAAAACAAGTTTAAGAATGCAAAATGTGATTAGGAATCTTAATTCGAATTTGGTTGTTAATTAAAACGCAAAGCATAAACAAACCAAAACAGAAAAAATCGTTCACATTGTTTCTTGAGGTCCCCAAAGATTTAAAAAAAAGCGGCTCAAAAAAAATTTATAAAAATTCCCATTCTCTCTCATTTGTTTTCATTTTACGAGTGTTTCCACAAATATTTCACACATCATCAACGAGATATTCAGGCTCAGAAATATCTGCATCTTTTCTTCTTCCTCTAAGCCGATTACGGGAAATAAGGCCATCTAGAGCGAATCTGTCAAAAGGCCAAGTAGCAGCAAGAGAACCTGATGATTGCAGAGCTCTTTTGTTTCGATGAATAAATAACTTTAGCTGATTTAATTAAAATCGAAAAGTGAAGTAAAAATAATTCTTTTTTTTAAAAAAATAGCGGTTAATCAATAATGAGATTTGAAGAAGTATCACAATTTTATATTTTTAGATCAATTATAATGAATATCGAAATAAATAATTTGTATTAAAAGGGTGTCATGGAAAAAGGTTTTAAGTTTTTCTTTAACTACCCTCATTCTCCTATCGATAATGGAACCATACGTAACCATCCGACGTAACGTACACATCACATCATCCCGCGTCTCAAGATTATAAATATCTGTATATAAAATTTCTTTTTGTTCGTAAACTCTGAACGAATCATACATCTTAGTCCCGTAAACAACTGTTTTAAACTGAATCGGCAATATATTAAATAGCAACTAGCAAAGCAGAAATCCCTAAAGTAATTGAGTAACGAATTAGATGATAATTGTAGAGACGATGTAACAAATCATGACATCTTTACACAGGCTGATAAACCACATTGAATCCGAGACGAATCAGGAGCGTAGGGAATAAGAGTTAGTTAATTTAATTTCAAGATTAGTAACAACCTAATAATTGAAATGCTACTGCTTCTACTTCATATAGTGGAGCAACGTAATTATTTAACCATTTCACCGTTACTAATCCGTATTCATTTAAACACGTCAAAGTTGAAAAGCAACAAGTACTAAGTCGTTATGAATAAAATGTTATTATTTACATCAGCAAGGTATTCTTAGAACAGTTCTACTACCTCATATTTTTCTACGTTTTTCATTCTCAGATTCTCTTTCTTTTGCATGCATTGTTAATGCTCAATGAGCTGCAGTTTAACCCAGTCGGGCTAAAAATGAGTTGCTGAAGCAACCATCCTATCGTGTTATAGCCGTGCTAATTAATATAGTAATATTAAAATACCATGCAAATCACTCCCTAAGCACCATACAAACATTTCAAGCGTGATATATGCAGAAAATGTGAATAATTAAACATTTATATTTATTTAGATTGAACTATTATTTTTATACTTGTCGATATCTTACCATCTTTATTCATTCCCATCAGTAGGCATTTTTTCAATCTACAGGCTTGACATTGGTTACGATGGGCCTTGTCAATCGTACACCTTCCCGTTCCAGCTTGGCATCTGAAAAGGGAAATATTTTTATAACATAAATCTATTAAAAATCTTTTGTTAATAATTATTAATAATGATAGACCACAGGCTTCAAGACTATTAATTCATTTAACTGATATTCTTTATAATAATTCCAATACATTTCTTTGATCTTCAAACAAGAAGATGGTCAATTTATTCCCAATGGGTTTCCCCTTTCAAATTAATATTAATTGAATAATTATTTGTCTTAATTAAAATTTAAATCACTTCCAAGATTGGGTCGGTACGTTTCCTAATTTAGGACAGAAAAAAACGACTCATTAAGATTCTCTTCAAATTCACTATAGAATAATACCTTTGAAAAACTGTTGAAACTAATGTTATTATAATTCTTAATCTGATAATTTAATTAATATGTTTACAGTAAAAGTATTATAGTAAATGTAGACATCTACTAGAGATTTCAGTCAAAACATAAACTAAATTTTAATTCACCCTTACTGTTAACCTGTTAACCGAGCGTTCTTCTCTGCTCCTATGTTATTCGTAACAGTTGCGCGTTTTTAAGTACCGAGATTTTCCGTTAATAAGCGCATGCTCTTGTATTTAGTTTTTATGCTTTTATGCGTAATTATAATTTATTGTTTGCAAGTTCAAGATCACTACATATATTTTGAGAACGTTTATAAACGTTCTTCCTATTTGCGATACTGTTTATACTTGACATGTATATTATTGTATATATAAATCTACATTTACTAGTAAGCATATACTGAGACTGCTTAGTAAAAGTAAAATATGAGTTAACAAAACTGAAAACATTTTCGATTATGGTCAGGTTCATTGCTATGGTTATTTGTTGAGTTATGGTTAAGATTAAGGCAATGGGTAGGCTCTGATGTGGGTTTCGGTTAGGGTTAGATTAGCGTTAGAGTTTAGGATAAAATTTTTTCTTAGATTTTCCTATTTTTTACTTTTACTATAAAGGATTCTTTCTAGTTTACAAGTAAAAGTTAAATTAAATTTATTATACACACTTTTATTGAAATCTCACATAATGTTTTATACTTCTACTGCAATATATTGTGTCTATAAATAAAATATTTTCCAAACTGACATTTATATTATTTCATAACATAATCATACATTGAACTATTTGATTTTAAAATATAGGCTTCTATCTTATTTAGTTACGATCAAACCTTCTCAGACCCTAAGACCTTGAATATTAAGAACCTCATCATACTACATCATTTAATTTTATGATTTTTTGATTTTATACTTAAATACGGTAAACCTTAACTTATCCATATTTTAACATCAATTGAGTCTGTCTTTCTAATGAGTCTAGAGTATAACTTTTTTTGTTTTTTATTATTTATATTAAAACTTTTAAATTATAAATTTTTGATATCCCATCAAAATGTCATTAACATTTACGTCATTTTGGAAGTAACCTTCATTAATAATTTTCTCTTAATTCTTTGTAGTATTGCAACTAAACTTTTAATTTTTGATTTAGCTTGGTCAAATAATACAATATTAAATGTATCTAACTTTTGTATGAATAAGATCCAAATTCTACGTCAGGAAGTTAGGGATAATTTAAATTCTCATTTGGAATCATTTTGATCCATTCTTGGCAACGTTAGACTATATTTAAGTTTTGGTTTACGAATTTGGTTTTAAATAATAAACGTCATTCTTCATTTATTAAATCTGGATAATTCAAGCCAATGTGGAATCATTTCTTATTCAATAGGGAGGGTAAATCATAATTCTCAATCTCTTTGGAGGGATGAATACTACTGTGTAAAATAAGCTGGAATAAATATTATGATGGAGGCTCTTATTTGTCCTAAATCCTTGCATGGGGAAATCACAAGAAGTTCAAAACCTAACCTAAGACTTTATGACTGATGAAAGTATGTCTCAACATGAGACCAAATAAACAAGAAAATGATGAAAAGAATAGTTATAAGAATAATCACTAAAATGGATTAAACTATTGATGTATATTTTAAACTTTATATAAACTTTATATTTTCTCTTTAGCATTATCATACCCAAAATTATATATATATATATATATATATATATTAAAATAACATAAACGTTTTGGACGATTATTGGTTTAAGTTAATTAGTATAAGATATTTTTATTTGAATATGAGTATTTTATGAAGGAAATTTCTTCTTTCTTGTTTTTAAATTCAACCCTCGCTAAATTAAAGGTGACGTCCAAGAAACTTTATACTGAAAATATAACAATCAACTATAAATTTTTCAGAGAAGGAATTAAGAGATTTTTATTTTTAAAACTTGACCAACTAAAAGATGGGAATATGTTCATGCAAGGAATTGTATTACGTTTGGAAGTGTCCCACGATTTCTATTTTATGGTGACTTATAAATTGTCTTCAGTCTAATTTTAAGAGAATGTTGTAAGAATGATGTTTTAAAATATTGTTATAAAATAACACTTTTATTTTAAAAGGAAAACAAAATAATGACCGGAGATTGAAATATATACTAAGTATAAGTATTAAGTTCAACATTCTTTATTTAACGTAAATATAAAAAATAAAATATACAAACATGTTTCCAAGAACCAAAATATTGTTTCTGAAATCCATAAAGGAAATAATAGGTGAGTTTAATAACATTCTTTTATATTAGAGTAAATTTATTTATTTGTCTGATTGAAAACCCTTAAAAAGATTCCATGTAATTTTATTGATGTATGTTTTCTAAAACTTTAATTTTGTTCTTTAATAAAAATATTAAAAAATAAAAAAAACCAAATTAATTAACATCAAATAACCTGTAAATTAATTTTCTACGAACACTTCTTTTGAAAAATCCGCTACATCCGTTACACGCCAATATACCGTAATGTTTACCGCTACTGACATCTCCGCAAACAACGCAGCACAATCCGTGTAACAATGATGACTTGAGAGATTGGTGTTGAATACTTGGACCATTGGAATGACCCAATTGTAAATGCATATGGGACCCATTTTTACTGTTTTCTTCATTCAAGCCCAAAGGTGCCCATCTTGGCGATCGGTTCATTGAATCGAATAAAAACGATGTTCCCAATCGACTCATGGAAAACGCAGCCAGAAAATCGTTACGTTTCGATTGACACGTTGTGACCGAATCGTTACTACTTGTTACGAGATCAACCGGACTGATGGAGTTCGCATATTGAACATCGTTATTCCTCAAAATTTCTAAAGATTGAAAACATTAACACGAAGTTCAAGTTTGTATTATTATTATTATTATTGACATAGAATTGACAAAGTCGTTTTGTTTGATTTTGTTTTCGATTAATGTTAATGTTAATGTACAATTATCGAAAAAACAAATTGAAACAAAGACCTAATGTCAATTAAAATAACAATAATTTCAAAGTCAGCTGCGAAACACCAGATTTAAACAATCTCTGGCAACAGTAACTCTAGCTTTAGTGAGGGTGGGTACCCAAAAGAAGAGTGTTATTTGCAGCTTGAACGGTGCGCTTGGTCGTGTTGAAGATGAGAATAAAATGAAATAACAAATAAGTGTTTGTTAGCAAGACAATTAGAGTAAATTACAAAGTTGGTGTACCAGATGTGCTACTAAACAAATCTTGATTGATGGTTTGGTGAGCAACTAAATATTGTATGAGTATGCTGGATAAATATTTGTATAGTGCTGCTCAAAATGTTTTCCTCTCAATGGCGTTTATGTCAACAAAATACAATGTTCGTTTACCAATTTATCTCTGGTTCATGCTTATTATTCGTAAATCATCACCAATCAATGTTTAAGATTCCTGATGGCGGCGGCGATGATGGTGTTATTTGAGCTTTGAGTGTCCAAATAAAAATCGAACATTATTTTACAAAAAACATGATAAACCGCGAATATATATCACTTTTAAATGACACGAATGACCATAACCGGTTGTGTGATCATATATCACACTGGGATCAAACGTGTCAAACCTTAACTAACAACCAAAATGATAAATATAAAATAATTATAATCTCTCTGCTTTGTTAGAAGAAATATTTTAATATATTATGATTCAAAATTCATTTTTTTTTAAAAAAAATGATTAAAAAAAATTAAAATATTAAATAAATTATAATTTTTTTAAAATGAAAATAAAATATAATAAATCAAATAAAAATGAATATTAAAAAATAATAATATTTTCTCCAACTTTTCAAAAAAATTTTTTTTTCTTTTTTCTTGTAATTTATCTTTCAAATTTACAAAACAAATTAATAATTTATTTTTTTTGTAATAATTTTTTATTAATTAAATGAATTTTCTTTTTATTATAAAAAAAGTTATTGTTTTGATATATTATCAATTTATAATCTTCAATTTTTTTATGAATTCTTTTTCTCGTCTCCGAACGATTCTTTGATTCTAAAGTTCTTTACAATGATTAAACCAAATTATCAATCCATTCTCAACAAATGTAAACGTGAAATATTACTTTATAACTCAATTATTTACAAATATTCAAACTTAATCATTATTGCTGCAATCCTCATCAATTCATTCATTCAAAACAAATCAATATTTTATCAGAAGGTGAGGTGATTAATAACTTTTGTTTATATTGTTTATTTATTCAATTATATCGCTAGCTAAATCGGATGGGATTTTAGCAGGAAATCTCACCGGAGAAGAAGTCTTATCAGGTGAAGGTGATTTACCAACATTTGATGAGAATAGCGATGAAAGAATTAGCATTCAATGCGGGAATGAGCTGTAGTAATTAAGAAATAAAGTTGCGGCCCGTGATAATCTCCAGGAATTAATTGACTCTCGCCAGATCATCTCTACTTTGGTGTGAGCAGAGCCGATTTTTCGGTGAGGTTAAATAATTAGAGTCGAGATCAGAAAGAGAGGGAATATTGTATGAACTACATCACTAAAGTCATATTGTAGTTGTTGTCAATTTTATTTTGTAATAAACATTTCTAAGGTTTATCATATTATCCTTTTACGGGATTTCGAAGAAATTATTATCAGTTTCTTGAAAATTATTTTAATTAAATATTATAAATAATTTCTTTTTTCGTCACTTTATCGAAAATACTTTTTTTTATTAATATAAATAAATAATATTTCAAAATTTATTTCATTTACAAAAAAACTCCCTATTTTTTCGTTTATTTTTATATTTAATTTATTTTTAATAAATTTCAATCAATAAAATTATATTTGTTTTTCGTATATAAAACCAAAATTATATTTGATATGAAAATTAGATTAATATTATTATTTTGGAAATTTTGAAATTTTTTTTAAATAAAAATGATAAAATGAATATAATTTGAAGAAAGTATTAATTTAAAAAAATGTTACCATTGTTTCCGGCGGTGTCTTTTGTCTTCAATTCGATATTGGAATTCTGAGATTCCATCTATAATTTGATAGAGCAATTATTTTGAGATTAATCAATTTTATTTCGACTTTCTGTGCATCAAGTTGTGTTGCACCTGACTCAACCAATCAAAATACGTCTTTCATTATGATTATAATTTGATTGGTCGGCTCTTTGAGACATGATGCAGATTATGCATTTTCCGCTATGAATTACATGTTTTTTTCTTTCCTTTATCCTTTCAATATATTTTTCTTAACATTTTAAAAATTTTAAAATTAATTATATATTAATATTAAAAAAAATAGTTTTATACAAATAAAAAATTAAATAGGAGTATTAATTATTTATTATATAATAATTTTATTAAAAATATTACAAAATATACTTTTAATATTTTTTATTATTTTAAAGAAAAATAAAAAAACGTTCATTTAATATATTTTGTTTTTTATAAAATATAATCCTTTTTATAAAAAAACATTTTCCAATATTTTGAAATTAATACTTTAAAAAAGTTTAAATGTTAATAAAATAAAAAAAACAATTGGAAATACAAATATTTGAAATAAAAACTTTTTTTTCATTGAACATTATGATTAAGATTGAAGGTCGAGCCAAAGGCAAAGGTGTCAAGATCTATCAAATACAGTTAAGAAGTCTGTTTGAGAGACGTGGTTAGATCGCCTACAGTAAAAAACAAAATAAAATTTTTTGATTTGGTCTTTAGGTCTCTCCAAATCATGTTTATTAACTGTGACTGATTTTTCAATATTTGAGCGAAAGCAATTTCTGAACATGATTTATAATTTCCTTTTTCCACAACAAGAAAATCATCGTTGATTGATTTTGAAGTTTTGCTAAATTAAACAATAATTTAAATTATTTAAATTTTTCAATTAAACAATTAATATATTTCATTTTACAGTTCAATAAATTTAAAATTGGTTTTGATTAAAACCCCAAGAATCATGTGAGACACGAAATGCTTTAGGAGTTCAAAAAAGGAAACCAGAAGCCAAAAAAGTTTATGGAGAGGAATCTGTGAATGATAGACCTTGCAGAAGATGGTTTGTGAAATCAAACTATGGCGATTTCGTCTTGTGGAACATGTTTATTTGTTCAACGGAATTCTTGAATTCAATTATTTTTTGTAAAATTTATTAAACGAAAAAAGTAGGAATTATTCTAAAGGATGATTTTTCTTACAAATATTCACGAAAAATGTATATACAAAATTTATTTTTAAATAATAATCAAAACTTATTTTGAAAATATAATTCTTAATAATTTTACAGAACAAATAAATGCAATTTTTATAATTTTTAGTATTGTAATTATCCGATGAATGAGAAGAAATACATATTTAAATATTCTGACAGTGAAAAACGCAAACCCAGTTTTTTGAAATATGAACTAAAGTCGAAATTTATTGATATTTTACCAATAAAAATATTTGTCATTCATCAAAGTATGCATCCATATTATCCACACACTTTTGCCATTTGAGCGGCAGCTTGTTGAGGCTATTTGAATAAAAATTTGGTTTGCAAGAATCTATTGATTCCTGGAATCCCATTTTTACGGCATCTTCGAAATTAATTTTTTTTCTTATCAAAATCTTGTTCGAATTGAGGAAGAAATAGAAGTCAGTCTGGGCTACGTAGGTCTCGTGAGTATGGAGAATGGTGTAGAAGTTCCAACTCAAATTCAAAGTGCAGTATGTAGTTTTGCATAGTCGACCTATTTACCAAATGCGGCTGTTTTTCTTTGACTTTCCGAATCAAATCTTCCAAGTGGTTGCAGAAGACGAACAAGGTTTCATGATGTTATAATGGATTACAACTGCGGCAGACTACCAAGCATTCAAAGTCAGCTTTTTTGATGAAGACTGTGCTATAGACTGTGTTTTGGTGTTAATTTGTGTCAACATAGCTGGCTAAACGTTTGTAATTATCAAAATTGAATCAATTTTTCATCACAAATTACAATTTCATTCAAACAGGGATCATACAACAAGAAAGCATCATCAAACAAACATCCAAACGCATTTGTTTCTGCTTCATTAAACTCATTTGGAATCCACTTATGAAACTTTATTACATTAACAAATTAAGCCCAGTGATTCAAAATTGTTTGCTTTGTAACAGCAAACGTTAGCGATCAATCATGAGCACTTTGTTTTATGGATCTGACTCCACGGTTACCTTCAGTTTGTCTACTTGCGCTCTGAGATTTATTAATTATTATTCGAATTACCTTTCACAAATTTCAGGAACCAATTTAAGACTGTCTGCTGAGTCGTAGCAATGAGTCCAAATACACTATTGATACACTAAAATAAATACACTATCTAATCAAAATATTCTTAATATTTTTATAAATTACTTGATGTTCCTACTGATATTCCCAGAAACATTTATCTCTCTCTTTTAATATAAAAAGGTTGTACAAATATCGTACTTTATTCTTTTAAGATTTTACACAGAAGCCTCTCCTGATTATTATTTCTAGTTTATTTTTTCCCTCTTCTTTGCTTCTAACTTCTTCTGTTTCCATTTTCACTTTTTCAAATCCAAATGATCAATTTAAATGATTTTAACGTCATATATGAAATAAAAAGACTAGAACCGTCTGTCTATTGGTCTTAGTGTTTTTTGGACAATAAATGTTATTACTAAAGTAAAATTATTTTGCTTTATTAAAAACATACAAAGATATATAAATATCTTTTAAGTAACCATTTATTATTTCACAATTAACGACATGTTAAGTTCTTATCAGAACATCATCAAGTGGATCCATTGATAGAACAGATTTATTACATTACCAAAATGAAACCATATAGCTTTGTATTTCATTTTTAAATATTTGTATATGTATTATATATCAAATTTTAAGTTTATGTTTGATTTTATTTAATTTTGATAATATGTATTCATGGGCGCCATCAGAGATTTTGCAGGGGGTAAATATTATATTACAGAAATAAGTATGTATAAATAACAAAATAAAAAAAAACTTCAATTTAAATTTTATTTTATTTACATAAATCTTGCTTGAATAAAAATTGAAGCCTTCTTCGGTCAGTAGCGAACTCGTTAATTATACTATCCATGAATTATGCCTTGTTCTTAATTTTTTACCTGTGTACACTTAACATGCAAAGGTCAGATAAACGGTCAACAGACATAGTAGACCTCATTCAAGTTTTGACTCTTCGTTATGTACTAAAGGACCTCTCTACTGTACACGTGGTTTTAGGTAACGTTATTAAAATCAAAATTACATGACGGATTGCTGGAAACAAACTAGTTTTTAATAACAAATTCTGAAAGTCCAAATTACATAATTCTAAATTTTCTGAGGTAGAGCACATATCATATCATTTTCGAATTTTTCGATGTTGTATGTATTCTTTATAATATTCATTTTTTCAACATACTTTTAACGATTGAACTGTGCAGAATTACTTTCAGAAAAGCGGCATTTCAAAGAATTAATTAGTGAATCTAAATATGATATAAATATTGCTTGATGAAAATAATCTTCCAATTTTGATGATCCGGGATTATTCCGGTGTTTCTGTTTGTTGCATTGTCGTGGTAAAGCAAATTTGCTAGCGTTGTTACCTTGTCAAAAATATCAGTTTTAAAATACGTCTCGGTACCTGCCCTGTAGAGATTAAATACCGTTGAAAGCTTCTGCACATCACCTTGTACTTGAATAATATCTAAATATTTTGTTTGAAGTATTTGTGTAATAGGTTCAAGTACTGACGAATATGAAGAAATTATTTTTAAACAAAATAAAAATGTTGATGAATTGCACAAACAAAAGAATTGATGAGCTGTCTGTCTATTATTGCCATTGGATGTCGTTGCCAAAGATTCCTACTGATTAAAAATATATTCAAAATTTTCAAAAAAAATCCTATTACTCTTGTATTTACTCGTCCAACGAGTTTCCCAAAATAAAGGTATGTTTGGAATTAACGATCTTCTTAAAGAACTTCCACGAAAGAAAATGATTACAGCTTTAATAGTTGGTATAGTATTTCGAATCTCAGAAACTACATTGAGATCATTGACTACTAAATTCAGCCTGTGAGAGGCGCAATGAACAAAGGCAGCTTTAGAATAATTTTTTTCTAAAAATTGCTTGAACCCCATTATCTTTTCCAGCCATGGTAGAACATCCATCATAACCCTGTCCTAATAATTTATCAAGATCGAGACCAAAGATTTTTGCATTGACTTAAAATCGAATCGGCAATCGTAGAAGCCTTCATATTTCCTAACAGGATAAATCCTTTAAATTCTTCTCTTATAACATATTTTCCTTCAATTGTATAAACACATCGCCCACCTATCGATAGTTGTTCATTTCCTGATAAATCTCCAGTTTCATCCGCTAAAAATGAAAAGCCAATGGAGTTATTTCAGCCGAAACAATATATTTGCGAAGGATATTTTCGCATATATTAATTAGTTCATTTTTCGTCATGTAGGAGGTATAACGTGCATTACGAGGAGCTGTTTCTAAATGCATTTCTAATGCGTTATCATTGGCTTCTATTCGAAAAGAAAACAAATCTTCCACATTTCCCATATCACTTTCTTTTCCTCTAAGAGCTATGTCATTCATACTGCAAAATATTATTAATGATAAACTTGAATATAATTTATTTCTATTCTACAGAACAGTGGTTCGTATAGAATCATCAAATTGACATAAAATATCCTTACTATAATCATTCTTTATATTCAGAAAAGTTTGAGCATTTTGTTGAGATCCTTTGTGACACCCAGATTGAAATGGCTTTTAGCACATTCATGATAGTGATAGATTTATACTTTGAAAAGGCCGACGTAAAAAATACACCTTTAAAACCACGATGAACTTTTTTGGGAAACATAACACAATAAATGCAAAGGGCTCCTTTTAGTTTTGGTGAATAAACCTACCATGGCGAGTACTGAGAAAGCCAAGTATACCTAAAACTTCGATTGCGTCTTATTTTAAATTGTAATTTTATGTTGGTTTGAAAACATTCTTCAATAACTGATGTCTAAGTACAGAAGAAAAGGGCTTTGATTTTGCATCAATATAAAATCCAATATCGCTATTAATGTCAGATTCAGTGTTGCGTGACTGTTTCTTATTGATATTTTTGTCATTAGACTCAAATTTAGAAGTAATTACCAGTTTGTAATTATTTTCTGCTAACTTCCTTTTCCTGTTGCAACCAGATTCAGTCAGATCTGAGTTAGGAATTAAAATTTTTTTATAACAATTACGTCGCCAAAAACAAAATCTATAATATTACAATAATATTCTAAAAAAAAATTAAAAAAACAAAAAGATTTACGTACTTATAATAGCGATTTTAAAAAAGTGCATTTTTAAACATTATTTAAACTAAAAAAATTAACATAATTATAAAATTTAATCCAAAAATAATAATT
Organism: Girardia tigrina; assembly: GCA_001938485.1. Classification (NCBI taxonomy): domain Eukaryota; kingdom Metazoa; phylum Platyhelminthes; order Tricladida; family Dugesiidae; genus Girardia; species Girardia tigrina. The sequence continues at coordinate 17,778 of MQRK01242786.1, read as the reverse complement.
CTAAAAAATTTACATTTTAAACTGTATGGCAGTTCGAGATCTGGCGCCCAGATGGAAATATCATAAATATAAAAAAGAAATTTTATGCTCTATGTAGTAAACTTGTTATTAGATTAGTGTTTGAAAAATTTCAAGTATTCATGTTGTCGTAACGCTATAATTTAACGATTCATATTTATGATAAATTAAAGAATTTAAAATAAATAAATAATATTCGATTTTTCAGGTGGGCATTTGTCCCCCTTCCTTGCCCATTGGTGCCGACGTCCATGCATGTATTAATTTTAAATTACTCCAAATTTTGCTTAATAGTTAAAAAGTGTTTTTATTTATTAAAAGTATATTTTTTTAAAAAATATTTTAGTATAATTTTTAATAATTAATGAAAATATCAGTATCTTAAAATAAATATTTTTAGTGTTTTAACTATATTTTAAAAATATATTTATAAAATATTTTAATATATTATCCAATCAGAATGTTGACAAATATTCTGTGTTTGATACAGACTCCTTTTTGGTTTCATTGTGGTAATTTCATAAATACTTTCTATCAATGGACGATCCACCTGATGTTCTAATAAGATCGAAAGATATCTTGAATTAGTAAATAATAAATAGTTACTTAAAAGATATTTCTTCGTTTTTCACTATATCAAATCAATTAAATGATATATATTCAACAGTTATGTAATTTGGTAGTAAACCGCCACAATGACCATTTCATCTTATTTAAAAGGAATAGGAAGCTAGACTGGCACTACCAATTAATTTAAAACATTGTTACATAAGAAAGTTTTTCAACAGATTATTCATTTTAAGGTTACCTGCAAGAATCTTTCAAAAAACTAAATAATAATTTACTAAGAATGAATATTTAAAGCATTACAATGTTCAGAAACACATTCATGGTAATAAATAAAATAGTATGTGTACAATCAACAAAGAACTGTTTTCAACCGACGCTCACAAAAGTAAACGAAAATGTCAAAAGCATTTCGAAGAACAACTATATTCATGAAAATTAAATTACAAAAACTGCGGGGTCGACAATGCAAGCAAAATGTAAGTTAGTGTGGAACAGGGTTTTAAGCGTAAGAACTGATGGCACACATCCTTTGATTAAGAAAAAGGTTGGTCTCTGAAATTGATTGGAAAGGCAGTTTTGGAAAATAGGTAAGACTGCGTCTTCTTTGAGATAACTATTTGTGAGATCTGGTGGTTTCTTTCTTTTTTAGATTGCATTTGTGTCCATTCTAGACTGTATAAAATCATTCCTATTGAAATGTATAGAGCATAGATAACAATTGGATGTTGGACAAAAATCACTTCGATCTAGTCGTTTGAGTCATTTGTGATGAAATATCAGAATTATGACGAATCTTGTGAAAGCTTAAACCTGGTACTTTTTCTTTATACCTACTAGCACAGCCGAATGCAGAGCATTATTTAACCATGACTTGCTTCTTGAAAAAAAATTAATTCAAAAATCAAACTTTGACTGTACATATCTATCACTACATATGTGAGAAGATAAAGGCACACTCAAGTGGCAGTCACAACAATCGTAAATACGTCCGCCTCATGTGGTAAATCTTATTGATTCTTGTCACGTCCAGGTATTTATATTTAGGAGTCCTACAAAAGTCACCGGATAGCTGTATTATTCCCTGTGGCAGATAATTTAAGTCACTAACTTATCTTAACTACTGTTCAGCATGGTACGTACATAGATGTCATGTACATGCTCACTCATTTTTAGCAGTCATTAAATATTAAAGAAAACGGGTTAATGAATCCCCATTTTTTGACAATCAGTTCAGTTAATTGACTTCCAAGATAGTATGGTTGTGGGTGCGCACAATGCCCCACAGTCAGTGAACGAAATTTCGGAGATGCTTGGAATATCGTAATCCACCGTTCGTAGTATCGGCTTTCAAACGCGGAATCGACATCTATCTGTCTAGAAGTGGAAGCCGAGGAAGAATTCTGAATGACACGATCGCTTGATTAAACAAAAGGATCTGCAATATCATCGACAATCATTGAATCAATTAACAGTCAGTGTAAATTTATATCTTATATCACTCAGTTTGTAGACGATTGTATCAACAAAGAATCTTCGCCCATTTTTCTTTCCACAACCGCAGACACAGGGTGCATATGGATAGAAAACATCAAACCTAGACTTTAGAAGAAGAGAAATATATTTTAACCAATGATGAATCTAGAAACACATTTATTTCAAGCAGATGATCGAGTTAATGTATGGCGTCTGAAACATGAAAACATCTTTTCAGAGTGCAAGCAGTTCGCTGATCGATGTGGTAGACTAAGTATGATGGTCTGGGCTTACTTTTCATTGTTTTGTTTGGGACCATTAATTATATGACATTCCTATGTTACAGGTGCGACGTACAGTACGATCTCGGAAGAACACTTCCCATAATGATAATAATGTTTAACAACAAGAAGGTGGTTTACTTTAAAGATGAAAGTTATTCCATATATAGTCCCACAACAACAAAAATCCAAACCAAAAAATTCCTCAAGAAAACTACACTAACAAAACGTCAATTAAACCAAAATCAATTCAAACCATATTATAAATCATGGAACAAACATTTTTGTTTTAATGTTCTATTTAATTAACTGATTTTTACAGCTTAATTTAAATAAAAAAAATGTCGGTTCGTGATTTACACTCTTTGTATACTGTCTTCACAAATATATTTTAGATTGTATAGTTTATGTGTGTTATTTTCGCTAATATGTTTTGAACCGTACCTGGAAACTTTCTCGCCGCCTGTATTTGTTTGATATACGGGAAACGTAATCGGTTGACCCGGCAACTCAATAAATTCAAGCGTCCAAATGCGGACTGTAAGCCTAGGACTAAACAGTTGAATTTATGTTTCAATTTTCTACACGTCTTCACTTATTTAGCAAATAAACCCGCTGAGAACAGTGTCAATGCCCATTCTATCACTCTGGAGTCGCCATTGCCAAACGTGACCAGTTTATAATCATAGCTCTTCATTTGTCAGCTTAGCGCCCAGAGTGCCATACAATAGAAAATTTTATGTTGTGTACTTAAGCGTCGATTGCATTGCCGTAAAATTCTATCTATGTCTGCAGCAGACCTTCGTCAAGAAATGAACGAAGAATGGAATATTTTGATTTAACAACCATAAATATTTCGACCTCACATAGAGTCGATTTCGGAAAGTCTTTCCCAGGTTCGAAAATATTTTTGTTACGCAACCAAGTATTAAATATGATTTTTACAATTAAAAGTTTTTTTTTGAAATTGAGTGTCCTTTAATTTTTTTAAAGGTGATTTAATGTATCTGGGTACACAGTAGATAAAAAAAGACAAGATCGCGGCTTAAATTATCTGCAACAGTATATGTGACCTCCAATAGCTCTAAAGTTTTCAATATGGCCCTCTGTAGAAATATTTTACCCTAAACTGTGATGTATCATATTATAATTTTGTACATATGATTCGCGTCGACTTGACGTATATTTTTATATAGCTGTAGTCAAGTTACAAGAAGGTTCAAATCAGACCCCCTAAAAATTAAATGCAATAAATTGATAAAATGATAAATATAATATAAATATCCATAACCAAAATAACTCAATTTAATAACAATAATTTTAAAAAAAATATTGGAAAAAAAACAATAATTAACAAAAATATATTATTTATCGGTATTAAGAGATTTTTCTTTTGATTTTATTTATTTAATAAAATCCATGAAAATTAATTTTTCGACAAACAAAAAACTCCAAAAATAATAATAGATCAACGAATCTTTCCCTAACAATCCCCAAATTGGAAAGGGGAAAAAAGACCGAATAAGCAATAATAATAATAATAATAAACTACAAACGATAAAAAAAACAAACAACCACCCAAAATCAGTTGAACTATCGTTCAACTTATCGTTCAACCATGATTTAAAAATTGCTATTTGAAAACACATTCGATAATGGAATTAATCTATGACAAATCACGGTCTCCTCCGTCACTCAGTGCTGCCAATGATCAATAAATACAATTCCCCTCAAGTAGAGTCGGCATCTTCACGATAATTTGATTTAACACCGAGATTCCCGGGAACTCCTTCAAACTCCAAAAGCTCCCATAACAACAAATCATTCTGTCAACACAACCGACAATGACATTTTATATTGACACACAAACACGGAAAAGCTGAGAAATTAAATATCGAAAAACCAATCTAATAAAATGGAGTATCGTCGATTTAGATTTTTTTCTTTTTTTTTACCCCCATTCACAACAGCAGTTTCATCGACACCGATGCGGAATATTCAATTAGCTCATAAGTGTCGGTTTTAATCAATTGCAAATTTATCTAATTTTCTTTGACCATCATCGTCGAATTTAGTTCAATTGACTGCTACTCAATCAACCATATGGGCTGCATTCTTTGCAGATTCCGAATATACGACGTTTGGAATATCACAAGACGAAACTGATTTTTTTTATTTTCGTTCCACCCCTCCACCCCCCCCCACTCACATCCAAAATAAAAACAAACAACAACAACAAGCACAAACTAAAGGGCTTTTTTCTTCTTTCTATCTTTCTGTCTTTCTTTCTTTAATCGTTAATCGCAAATTGTAATTAAAATATTAATTAGTATTGTGTTATTAACGACTGATTAACGTCGACAATATACGGCAAGGAGATCGTGAAAGAATGGCACTCCCATTTTTGTATGAAACTTGATTTGATCTTTTTATACTTTGGCATATGTGATGGATGAAGTTTTTTTTTATTATCTATTAGAAAATTTTATGAAAATGAAAAAAAATTCAATAAAGAACTTTATTAGTAATTATGAAGGTTGTGGACAGGCTCGGTAGGTAACATGTATATTTGCCGACTCCCATCGCCGAAAAAAATCTAATTATTTATAAATTGAAGAAAATGTACATAATTCTTTTAATTAATTAAATATTTAAAAAAAGAAAAATAATAAAAAAAATCAATTTTACCAAAGTTAAACATAACGCAAACCAATCCATATCTCATTGATCAGCGATTTCTTTTTCAATAGAAATGCTAGTTAGACCAAGTGAATGATCTTGACCCATTGTTATTTGGAACTTTGAAAACCTTCTTTCATTATTGGCAGCTATGACAGGCAGTGTTAAAAGTATTTAAAGAGCTTTACTCTATTTGTAAATAGTGTCTATACCACTTTCAGTATTATCAAATTCAGTACTCATAATTTAACACCACAATCTTTATTATTAAAATATATCAATTGTTATGACTGCAATCCTATTTTAAATAAGTATTTGATTTTTATGATATCTTTACTTTACAGTTTAATTTTTAATTTACTTGTTTTAAATTTTCAAATTAAAAAAAAATGATAAATTATTTTGGAGAAATGCAAATTTCAACTAACCCCTTATATCCCTCTTCTTAAAGAATTTTCTCAATTTTTCCACGTTTCGATCTAAAATTCTTCCATCTTTATTTATTAGTTTATACCTTCTGTCATGTGTTTTCTCTATCACTTTATACGGTCCTTCATATTTATCTTTACTCTTTATCCCTGTTTCCACCTTGACTAGTACTTCATCTCCGATTTCGAAATTTCTTCTGGTTGTTGTGTATTCTTTTTCTTGCTGTAACTTTATATCTTGACTATGAAATCCTTCTCTATATATTTTCTTACCGAATATAATTTCCGCTGGGCTCTTCCCTATTAATTTCTGAAAAGTTGCGTTTAATGTGAATTCTATTTCCGGTAGTAATTCCTCACAGTCTGATCCTTTCTTTGTATTTAACGATGCGTTTAAATATTCTCTAATCGTCCGAAATTGTATTTCTACTATTCCATTCGTGTTATGATGGTACAGACGTTAGTAACACATTTTAATGCTCATGTTTTCAGCCATGTATTTTATTCGAATGTTTTACCACAATCTCTATGAATCTCTTTCGGATCACCAAACCGCAAAATCCATTTTTTTCATAATTGTATTCTTTATAGTGGTTTCGTTTTGTTTACCAACCGCTGTTAATGAAATATATCTACTAAATTGATCGATGAATGCGACAATGCAATTTTTCTTTCTACCTTTCTCTTTTAGAGGTCCACAAATACCAATATATAATTTCTCAAATGGTTCGTTTGCGAACAATGTTATTCGTTTTTCTTTTGTAGCCGTCGTTATTGTTTTGCTTTTTTGACATGCTTCACATCGTCCTATTACCTCCTTTATTATTTCATTTCGGTTGATCATTTCATACTTTTCTGCAATATATTTTGTCACTTTTTCCGTACCAGCGTAAGAAAGCAATGTGTGTATCTGCATAATCATTACTTCTCTGTTTGATTCCGGTATCCAAATTTTTCCTTTGTTCATCTTTATTATACCATGTATAATGACAAGGTTTTTGTTTTTACTTGTATTTATGTTCAACTTTATTTTTCCATGACTCCTTCTTGATTTATATATATATATATATCTGTGATGTCTAATACGTTTATACTTCGCGTCTTGATATTCTGCGTCTTTGCCTCTTCGTATGCCATTAAAAATTGTGTGCACGTATCACAATTGTTCTGTGATAACATATCTGCGTTAGAATGGTTTACTCCTTTTCGATATTCTAGTTGTATATCCAGACTTCATAGATAGTTGATCCACGTCTGAAATTGCGTTGAAATCGGTTTCTTTGTCTTCAGCATGAATGTCGTTACCTTGTGATCTGTCCGCAGAATGAATCTCTTTCCGTACAAATAATGGTTGAAATGTTGACAAAAGTAATACATTGCCAATAACTCCTTTCTTGTTTTGCAGTAACCTTTCTCATTGAGTGTGATCCACATGCAATAACTCTCTCGTGACGATTTCTATCCTTCTTGATAGTACCGCTCCGATGGTGTCGAAACTAGCGTCCGTATCTAGAATAAATTCCTTCTCCACATCTGGGAATCCAAGAATTGGGGGTGTATTCAAGGCTTCCTTCATCTCAGCAAATGCTATATCACACGCCTCTGTCAATAATAATTTCTTCTTGTCCAATCCACATAATTGTTCTAATGTCTTTGCTTTCGTTGCATAATCTTTGATGAATCTTCTATAATAGTTACAGATTCCTAGGAAACTTCTCAAATTCTTTATATATTTCGGTTTTTCAAAAGATTTAATAGCTTCCAATTTGGACGGATCTGTTTGAATCCCTTTTTCGTTGAGTACATGCCCCAGGAATTTGACTTCTGTTTTTAAAATATGACATTTTTCTGGATTAATTCTTACACCAGTTCTTTCAATTCGATATAATACTCTGTCTAAAATCTCATAATGCATTTTTAATGATTTTGAGAAGATTAGGATATCGTCCAAATAAACTACTATCTGTTCTATATTACCCGATATCTTTGTCATAAGTTTTTAACTTTCTGAAATCGTTCCTCATCTGTCACTTTCCGGCCGAATCTTGCTTCTAAATTACATACCTGGAAATTTTGATCGAATATTTCATCTTTTTTCTTTTTCCACCATAACTCCATTCCCAATTCACCCTGAAAATTTATCCCACCTATTATGTCTGGTTTAATGTCACTTACAACTATAAACGTTATATTTCTATGTTTTTCTTTGATATTTACATCCACTGATATTTTAGCAATACATTCTAGTGGACTGTTATTTGCACAGTGTAATCTAATATCCGCTGTTTCAATTTCACTTCCTTTAGTTTGTCAAAAATCGTCTTGCTCATGACGTTCCCTCTAGCCCCAGTGTCTAATAAGCAGTCCTTCTTGATATGTTGTATCTTTACTTTTAGACTTGGTCGACCTTGCACTTTTTTGTATACGATATTTTCAACTCTCCATTCTTCTATGGTTAAAATCCTGGTTTCTTTCCTAGTATTTCTGTCCTTTACTGGTTCATCTAAACATTTTCCACAATTATCTCCGTAAAAATCTTATTTTATAAACTTCCGAACTTTATCGTTTACGTTCCTTTCTAATATTTTCTGTTCCTGGTTTAATATTTTCTGTTTTGTCTCTCATTACATCTATAATATCTGTTATACTACTTTTACTATAAATACCGATATTTTGGGAGTCCTTTATATCTATTAGTTTATTGCCTCGACTGGCTCCACTTCCGTCGTGGTCACCAGGTAAGTAGTGGTTATGTCACTCTCATTATAATCAAATTCAGTACTCATAATTTAAAACCGTAATCTCTTTTAAAATATATCAATTGTTATGACTGCAAGCATATTTTAAATAAGTATTTAATTTTTATGATATTTTAACTTTACTTATTAATTTTTAATTTACTTTTTTTTTAATTTTCAAATTAAAAAAAATAATAAACTATTTTGGCGAAATGCAAATTTAAACTAACCCCTCGTACTATTTGTAAAAGCAACGAATTTGTGAGATCAATAGGTTCGTAACAAATATGTTGCTCTTTATATGTTGCTACTATAAATGTAATACTTAAGCGGTGAGGTAACTAGGCTAATTAAAGATAGTATTTTATGAGCCTAGTTTTATGCAAATGCAATCGAAAACAATATAAAAAAATCTGAACTTGTTGTAAATAACTCTTTAATAAATGGGATAACAAAACAATACACGAACATATCGTTAATGTTACGATTCTCAGATTCTATGGTCTCTTTATAATTCTTAAGTACGAGACACGTAATTGAATTGGCGACGAAAAAATGACGATTTTTGTTGATAATTCTTCAGATATTTTCTTTATTGTAAATTAACTTATCAGACTGGGAAAGATATGGAAATGGATTGACACAATGAACAGTTATATTGATTGGGTATTCTGGATAGTTTGTGTTGACTTGAGAAATTGGTAGGAATGATTCGATTGTGTTAACCGAGTAATATATATGGTCGAATGTTCCGTAAAATGTTCGAAGTGCTAAAAATGAGAACACTAACACCGATAAATAATTCCAGCGAAATGATTTATATTTTTCGAGAGGAAATTCCTGTTTTCTTTAGTGGTGTGAGAAGCAATATTCGCCTAATTTAGCGCTATGCGATTTTATTGATTTGTGTATTGGATTTTTATATCATTTAATAAAGTGTTAAAGTCCAATTTTCTATTGTTATTTCCTCTCACTAATTTGTTTGAATTAGATTTTGATATTGCGAAAAAAAAATTATGATACACTTAAAAAAAATAAAAATGTGCATTTACATAAGCTCTCCCCCTAAAAGCTTTTTTTATTTTTAATCTGTGGTTGGTGTTAATTTTATTCTTCTTAAGTTAATTCTTGTTTTATTTCCGTTAATGTCAATTAGAGCTGTGTTATTTTTAATTATGTGTACTTTATAAGGTCCGGTGCACTTGTTTTGAAAGTTTTTTTGTGTGTGGTTTCTTTACGAAGGCTTGTATATTATTATAGTCGTATGTTAGGTTGTTGCTATATTGTGCGTTTTTGTTTTTTTCTATAATTGTAGGTTTGTTTGTTATGTCTGTTAGTTTTTCTAGTGGTGATTTCCTGTTTTTTTGTCCGGTCTTATTCTCAGTGCTAATAGTGTCTCGTTAAGGTTGTTGAGCCAGTTTCTATCGTCTCCTTTTGTTCTGATTGTTTCTTTTAAAGTTCTGTGAAATCTTTCTTCTAGCCATTGGATTGGGGAATGTACGGTGTTGTTCGTTGTTTGCTTATATTGTATTTATTGCACAGTATTTTAAACAGTTCAGATTCAAATTGTGCACCCTGGTCACTGATTATGTGTTTTGGTGGACCATATCTATTTATCCATTAGTTTTAGATTTTATTAGCTACTGTTTCAGCGGATATATTTTTTAATGGAATTGCATATATCCAGTTGGTTTTACGATCTCTTAGTGTTAGTTTGTATTTATAGTTTTTGTTTGGGGGTAACGGTCCTACCAGGTCTATGTGGATCGTTTCCATTTTATCACTGTCTGGATATTCTATGAGTTCTAGTTTTGGTTTTTTTGTTATTTTGTTTAGGTTACAGGTAATACATTTGTTTAAAAATTTTTTTATGTGTTTTCTCATGTTTGGTCAGATTGCTTGTGAGTGTATTATTTGATGAGTGGTTCTATATCCGTAATGTCCAATACTATGTATTCTTTTAATACATTCTTCTTGCAAATCTTTTGGTATGAGAGGTCTCAAATTCCCGTTGATACTGTTGTTGTAGTATATTCCTTCAATTTGTATATTTTTTATTGATTTATGTTTTTTTGGTTTCTTTTGTGATGTCTTCTTGTTTGTTTCTGAGTTCTTCTTTTGAGATTATTGGGTTGAATGTTATCTGGTTGACGTTAGCTCTCGATTGGTAGTCTGCCACTCTGTTCAACTTTCCTGATATGTGTACTATTTCGCATTGGAATTGTGATATATAATTAATTTGTCTCATTTGTCGTGGGCTTGGTTTCTTTTAACTTGAACATGTTGCATAGTGGTTTATGGTCTGTGTATAGTGTGAAATGTCTGTTTTCTAGCAAGTCTTTGAAATGTATGATGCAGTTATGTATAGCTAAAAGTTCTCGATCATATGTTGAGTATTTGGTTTCTAATGTTTTTAATTTTTGTGAATAGAAACCTAATGGTATTTGTTTGTTGTCGATCTTTTGTTCTAACACTGCTCCGATTGCTATGTTTGAAGCGCCGGTTGTTAGAATTAGTTCACTGTTTTCTTGTAGTATTTCTAGTTCTGTTATTTTATTTATTTCTTCTTTTATTTTTTTGAATTGTTTTTCAAGTAGATTATTCCATTTAATTGTTTCTGTTTTTGTTTTATTTTTTATTTCTTCACTGACGTCTGCTAGTAGTTCTGAACAATGAGGGATGCATTGATGGTAAACGTTTATCATCCCTATAAATCTTCTAATTTCTCTTACGTTTTTCGGTTTTTCAAGTTTCGTTATGTTGAATATCTTTTCCGGAATCGGTTCTATTTGTTTTTCGCTAATTAGGTAGCCTAGGAATGATATTTTTTCTTTTAGGAATTCGCATTTTTTTGTGTTTATTTTTATTCCGTTTTTGTCTAATAGTTGGAAAACGTTTTCAATATCACGTAGGTGTTCTTTTTCGTTCTTGTTTCCTATTAGTATGTCATCTAGGTATATGACGCTGTTTCTGGTGTTCATGAATATATTATTCATTGAGCGTTGAAATGTGGCAGCTGCGTTTTTCAATCCGAAAGGCATCATGTTATACTCATATAGTCCAAGTGGAGTTGTTATGGCGGTTTTCTTAATATCATCTTTGTTCATTGGAATTTGATGATAGGCTTTTTCAAGATTTACTTTGCTGAATATTTTGGCCTGGTTGAGTCTTGTGGTTATGTCTTTGATGAGTGGAAGTAGGTATGAATCACTGATGGTGATAGCGTTAAGTTGCCTATAATCACCGCAGCATCTCCATTTGCCATTTGCTTTTTTTCATCATAAGTGCTGAAGACCAGTTTGATTTCGATTGAGCTATGATTTTTGTTTCCAGTAATTCGTTGAAGATTTTCTTTGCTGCCTCAAACTTTTCTGATGTTAGATGTCTCTGTGTAAATTTTGTCTGCAAGTGTTGCTAAATCTTCTCCGGATTCTGTTGTTGTTGTTGTGAGTTGCACTCTGATGTTAGTTGGTAAAGCTCTTAAAAAGAATGTTTTAATTATTTCTGAGTTTTTTTCGATTTGATTTAATTTTTGATTTAGGGATTTGTATAATTCCGAAGGTTCGCGGTCACCTAAATGAGTGTCGTCTATGCAATCGTTTAGAGTGTTCATGTTAGTGTATGTTAATTTTTCGCAGAATTTAAATGCAAAAAAAAATTTAATGCAAATTTAAACTAACCCCTTGTATTATTAATATCTGATTGACCATCAGATGTGAGCATTAACTTACAAGTTCCTATAGCGTTTCAGTAATTCATCATTCGTAAAATGTATATGGTCAGTGTTTTGATATTTGTGAGAATCTTTCATATAAATATGATTTTAAAAGTTTTTTCTTGTGTTGCTTTCGGTTCATCACGAGCTTCATAAAGAAATACAACTGATTTTATTATAATACTTTTGCTTTAACAAATTTATAATTAAATTTTATGGAAAGACTCCGCAACTTTGACTAAAAAATTCAACATTTTTTTTATATTCTTATATTATCGGACAGGTGGACTGACTCTTCCACAATTGTCTTCCCAAAATAAAACTAAAAAAATAATGATTTATAAATCTTAGCCTTTCAGAAACATATATTGTGATCTAATATGATAATTGGGCTCTCCATGTTAATGTCAAATGTGAGAAATAGTTGCCTATATCAGACCATATACAGTAGGTTGCCAAATTATAATAGACACTTATTTTTTTATGTTATTTAACATTTAAATGATTTTTTTGAGAAAACAAAAAGGTTTGGTGTGGTGGTTGCGTCAAAAAAATTAAATCAAAAACTTTTAATCAAGCTAAAGCGGTTGTTTAAATAATTACAATAACAAAAGGAACTTTTCAAAAAAATTGACTAATGGTAGACAAACGATTAATATAGGTTTATTTAATCCAATTATTGTTAATTAGTTCTGTCACCTTTTCTTTTTCCTTCACGATTATTAATTCGCCAACGATGCGATCGATCCAATCGAACTCTTCGCCGCGCCAATCTAGGGAAAGGAAAACTCCTGCCGGTTGTTACGAAAGCAAGATTCTGAACCAGATCCAAGCATTTACCACATGGTCGAATTGAAATCTGGGCGTTCATGGAGTGCTGGAACCACATCTACGACCGGCGACACCCCGCTCGATCAAGAGGTGCTGGTTACCACAACTCGGTCCAACGGCCAGCACTTGATTTGGATTTAATTTTTTTGATGAATTTACGACGGTATACTTGTAAATGCTCTTGACAATTGTCCGAATTGTAACAGACTGAATCGTCAGCCAGAGTAATGCATTTTATCAATGGGACCTAAATTTTGGTAAAAATAATTTAATATAAAAAATCGAATAAACATTTTTGTTAAATGAACTTCAATTTTTTTAGTAATACCATATTTAAAATTTAAATTGTAAATTTTTTATTATTACCATGCCAAAAAGCATTAATTTTGTTTGTATTTTATGATATTATCAAAATTTGTTTTTTTCAGCATGGGCAAGTGTTCTGATACATCTCCGTTAAAATTAAGAGAAAACGAAACACTTTTATTGAACACCAAATATAGTCAAAGAGAAATAGCGAGGCTTACAGACGTTTCAAAGACATTAATTAGTAATATTAAGGTCAAGATCGATCAAGGCAAGCCTCTGGAAGCAGGTAGATTAGGAAAATGCGACAGGAAAAGGGTCACAACTCCTCGTACTGACGCGAAATCAGGTATATGTGCCTTGATAATCGTAAAGAGAGTTTAAACCGCCTAATTACGAAGATAAACAACGAGGGAATTAAAGTTTCGAAAAGGACAGTTCAGAGACAGTTTGACTGGAAAAACGTACTAAAATAACATGCCTGTTATTATCGAGGAATGCCTTATAGAAAAGGTCAAACATATCATAAGTGTCATGGTGTGGACTGTTATTTCATCAAGGGGTTTGGGACCTCTGCATATTGTGGATGGGACAATGAAAATGGACCAATATCAGGGAGGGCTAGAAATTCATCTTCTTCATCAGTTGGAAGAATAGTTCCCAAATGAGGAAGATTATATCATTATGCACCTTGTCACAAAGCCAGAAGTGTCACTGTATTTCTAGATGAAAACAATGTTTAAGTCTTACTCTGGCCAGGGAATTCACCGGATATGAACCACATTGAACACATATGGAAAATCACGAAAACGGTAGTAGCTAAACAAGTCATAACAACCAAGTAAAAAATAATCGAAGCACTAACAGAGTGTGGCATCATACCCCAAATCTCAATGATACTGCTAAAGTCTGAAATAGAAAGTATGCCACGACGCATAGAAGACGTAATTCGAGAAAAGGGCGGTATTACAAAATATTAGTTTTCTTAATAAAATTAAATCAATCGTCTTCATATCACTTTTCATACATTATTTGTAATATTATTTTATTTGATTTTTGGATTTCGTATTTTTACTAAATGAAAAAAACCACATGACTTAAAACTTTTTTGTTTACTCAAAAAATTCATTCAAAATTAAAATTTCAAAAAAGTGTCCATAATAATTTGGCAATCCACTGTACTTATTGAAAATCCAATAGCATATTTACATTCAACAAATTATATACTTTTGGTGAGAAATCTCACCATACGACTTACCTTTATTCAAATAGCTACAGCATTTCCTTTGTGCTAAAATATTCAGATAAAGAAATAATTTCCAAACCGATATCAGTGAACTCTATACCATGAATAGTGAAAATCATTATTGATGTTTCATCGTTGGTACTGTATATCTTTAGTTATATCGGGCTCCAATAGGCCTTCTCACATGTGAAACATGTTCCCCAAACTGAGTATTTGATCACTCAACTGACCACAAAACTTTCTGTCAGTTGTTTTCAGTCCAATGTTTGTGTTGATTTCCAAAGTGGAGGCGCTTCATTCTCATCGCTTTTGTTAACATTGGCTTTCTGACTGGCTTGTAGGCTGATAGGTTCATCAATTTTAACCGCTTGATGATGGTCATCCTACTGACCTTCATAATGTCACGGGTGGTGATGCAAGGGTTAGCAACTGCAATTCGTCAAATTATGCGTTCATCGGCTGGCGTAGTTTTCTTCGGAGCACCTGCTGTGAGTGTATCACGGAATGATTCTGACGTTTCATACTTTACAATTGCTCTATGGACAGCAGTCTTGGATATCCCCAGTTGACTGGCAATATTCCTTTCACTAAGGCCTATGCTGTTGAGAGCAATAACCTGCGAACGTTTTGTAGGAGAGAGGCTACATCGCTTACTTATCGTGTACAGATTATTCTAAAACACAAAAATTACTATAAATATACATGGAGCCTCTTAGTATGATTGTTATTTAACTAATGTACTTAGAAAACTACCAAGCACAAATCCAGTAAATAAAAAAAATCACATAACAATGCGAATAATCAATCAAACCAATGAGTTATAAGCATATGGTGATATCTATGTAAAGGTTAAGGTCAAGGTTGCTAAAACAATACAGAAAGTCCCTAAACACATATCATAAATCATCAGACAACTAATTAACTAGAAAAAGTTAATAAAAATTGACTTGCATAAAGGTAAACGTTGTAATAAGCCATGTGTAATATAATATGCAATAATAAAGAATTTTATAAATTAGGGTTACTCACCTAGATGACCAGCAACGTCAAAGATTTTCCACAAAAAGATCAAATTCTTCGTCAAATTCAAGCTCTATTAGAAAAACTTTAGGAAAAACAATACTTAGTGCCTATTATTGAATGTTAAAGTAAACCAATACCAAAGATGATTAAAAAATAGATTTAATTTTGGTTGGTCTTAAACTTATGTTAAGCACTGCATATGTAAATATAAATGTATAAGAATGGATAAGAACGATAACAAAAAAATATAACCACTCCAAATATTTCTAACAAAAAAAATATTTTTCGGAAATAAGATATCAAAATGATTTGTACATCAAAAAATGTGTTTAAAGTCATTTAATCACATCCTTGCATTCATCTTTAAAAATTGCATATTCTCATTATGGCATAACGGGCAGTGACCAAATGCATATATATATATATATATATATATATATATATATACATATATTTATATGCATATTAAGTAAATAAAAATTTTCTTTTGATGTTCCTTTATTTTTGTTATTTTATTTTTAGATTTTTTTCTTAATTTTAATTGAAATATATTATTCTCTGTTTTCATTAAGAACACTTAGGGCATATGTTTGAAAAAAAAGCTAATTAAACGAATATTTTTCACAACGTCAAATGCCAAGTCTTAGATTTTTAACGAAACAAGATTAGACAGTAATATTATAATATAAAAGTAATTAAAATATTGTAAAGAATAATTTATCTACTTTTAAAATGTTATTAAAATAAAATTAAAAATTATGTTCTACTTATAATATTAAGTATATTATGTTTCAGCCCGCGATAATTTTTAATTTTAATGCTACATATGGCCCAAAAAGGTTTAGAATCACTATTAAAAAACCGATGATAGAAAATAGTAATATTAAAACGAACATTTTAACAATAAAATACATGTAAGACATGAATCATCAAAAAGCCTATGACTGTTGATGAAAGATTTACGATTATCTGCTAATTATTAGTACCTTCGCTCTTCGATTCTTATTGTTCATAAAGTTTTAATATTTTGAAAATTTTTAAAGTTTTCATATTCAGAATATATTTGTGTTATTTCGATATGTAAAATTTAAAGAAATGAATTGAAAAAATTTTCAAATATAATTTTTTTTAATGTCTTGAAGTTCTAAATGTCATGTTGTCGGAATAATTTGTGATAAAGAAGTTTCTTTTGCTTTAATGTTTTAAAGAAGTAAGATGCTGGAACCTTTTTGATATTATTGGTGAGCAAACAACTAAAACTAAAAAATATTGTGAAGGTGTTTTCATTGTTCTTAATGCTATATTTCACTGCAGCCACTCCGGGGGTCTTGTTTGATGGCTTGTCAAAGATTGACTTTGTCAAATGCTCAGTCAGGTTGTCAAGAGGTTAAAAAGAAAAAAGCATGCATCACTGCAGAAGGTTATTACAATGGCTCTGAAAGAGTAGTAGGGGGAAAATGAGAGTTCTGGACGACCCCCCCCGGGGGGGTAGTCCTTAGTTACGGTGGTTGCCATGGCAACGGTCGCGGTTACCATGGCAACGGTCGCGGTTACCATGGCAACGGTCGCGATCACCATAGCAACGGTCGCGGTTACCATGGCAACGGTCGCGATCACCTTGGC
>MQRK01242784.1:0-14033 GCA_001938485.1 Girardia tigrina | reverse complement strand
TTTTATTGTTCTCTATCGAAAACCCCCAACCGATTGAATACAGACTTATTTTTAATTCAAACTTTTTAAATTGTGACAAAAATTCACATTTGAACAAAAGTATTCCTCGCACACACACAACACACACACTCAACCAATCAATTATTTACATTCACATATCAAACACACAATACACACTGCATTCAGACATTCAATCAAAAAAAGAGACTCACCATTTGTTTTTCTACTCCAAACGAAATGACACACATACATTGATCGATTAAATCTCTGGTGATTACTATTTCAATTAATACTCTCGAAAATCGATCCTACACAAATCCAACGAAGTATTAATTATCGAATGTAACAGTGACAAACTCAAATTGTGTTCTTTATTCAAAACCCAAATCAAATTTTAATTTATTTACTTATTTACACATTTCTTTTATTTAATTTACTTTTTTAATTTATTTATTTTATTTAATTATTTTAATTAATTTCTTAATTTAATTTAAATTAGTTTTTATTTAATTATTTAATTACTTATTTATTTAATTAAAGAATTCATTAAATTAAATTTATTTTAATTTATTATCTTTTTATTTATTTACTTTCCTTTAAACTGGCAAATGTTCGGTCAACCAATTTTCCGCTTCAAAGTGTAAAATTCACCACGAAAGAAAAGAAAAATGTTAAGACTGATTTAAAGAAAATTATAAACAAATCCGACAAGTTTTGGTTAATCTAAATATAGAAGAAGAAATATGAAAGAAATCTCTTTAGATCTTGGTCACTTTCATCCGTATGCAGTAAATGTAATGATAATATTGATAATGTGAAGAATTTGTGTCATTAAAATGGTTTGAAAACTTAAAATCGAAAGTTTCAAAGTCAATATATGGAACCGTTATTAGATTAAATCAAATTATAAAGTGAAGAATCAAATAACCCTCCCAAATAATGAGCATTACAAATACAAATCAAAAATCAGATTATTATAATAAACGTAATGTTTAGAACTAAATCTATCACTACTCCAAATGGATTACGTTCGAACTTAGTTTATCAGTATAAATGCAATGTTAGTGGCGCCACAGCCTCATTGGAGAGACTCGTCATTATCTCCGCAAACGAATCCAGTAAAATAATCGCAATGAAAGTGCCAGCGATTTTGCTCAACACAGAAAACTGGTAAATCAAAAAATAAAATTTTTTGCAAACAAAGTTTTAATTAAAAAAATAATTTAAAAAAACCATAAAAATTAATATAAACTACTTATAATTTATAAGTAAATCTTTTTCAATTAATAATGTTCTGGAATTCCGAATTTTCCGTTTTTTCCCATTTTGTGACCTTAAAAAGTTTTTTTTAATTAAATTTTCACATAATCATTTATTTTCATCAAGAATGAGTGTGTGTGCAAAGTTTGAAGAAAATTGATTGAGTAAAAAGCATTCAAAAACAGGTACCTAAATTCCATGAATATATATATATATATATATATATATATATATATATATAAAGTATGCTAATAAAAAGAATGGGAAAATGTTTAAATTGTGAAGTTGATAAAATCGATTCTCAAATTCTAATTTTGCAATTCAACTACTTGGAGAGCGATTTGTGTAGAGCAGTAATAATATTATCTTGCAATCCTAAAGTCATTGTACAAATTTAACCTTCCTCTTTAACTTTATTGAAGATATTGCTATGATTTAGTTATATGAGAAAATGAGATTCCATTATAATAACTTGTTTAACAAAAACCAAACAATAAACAGATCTGGCAGACAAAGCCTCCTGAAATCTTACTTTGGTAAACCATTACAATCCTTAAGGCGATTCAACGAATACACCATTTCATCACTGTTTTATAAAAATTATTCCAGAAAAGAAATAAATTGCTTAATTACGTGGGTCCTTGTCCTCCGTCCCCATGTCCGTAAAGATACATAATGGAAGATGATCTTCCTTTATCAGAGAAATTTTTGATCGAATGAAGAATCTAAAGCGAAATTTATGACAGTTTCAGGAATTGATTTATTTCTGAACCTCGGAAACTTTGGCCTTCATTGCATAAGATTCTCCAGGAGGAAAGTGAGTAAGAACGGAAGACCCATCAAGTCCTTTCCAAATAAACGTATGGTGCTAAAAGATCAGTTAAATTTAAGCAGAGAAAAAAGCCCGATAAATACAGGAAACTTGTTGACAAGAGACCAGGACAGTTTCTGTGTCATAAACCGGGATATACGACATTGTCGCATGATTTGCGGTAACTGGGGTGAATAACCAAACGTATCCGGCAACCAAAACTAATCGTCAAATATGAAAAATTTGTTATTGAAAAGTGAAACTTCGTTGCAATATTTGCCAAAATTGTCTTTGAAAAATCGTTGACCGTAAAGAAATTGTCGACAAAGTGACTCGCAACAAGGAATATTAACATCCATTTCGACCCACGTGCCACCAACTGGCAAAAACTGATTTTTTGATGCTGCAGTTTGGATTCGGGAAAAAAGTTCCGGATGGTCTTCTTTGAGCCAATCCATTTGCTGAGCCTGTTTAACATCAAATGGAACTCGTATCAATGTTAAACCACTAATTCTTTTCATTACATTATATGAGCAAAAATCACATTTATAAAGCATCTTAAGTTAAAATTAAGCAAAAGAATTGTGCTACATTTAAATTTGTATGTCTAAACATGTTATTCCGTTTTATGAAAACCTAAAATCCCTTTATATTTTGTTAAAACATGTTTATTTCTGTGGAGAAACAATTGAAGTGAGAACTTCTTTCTTGCTTCACGTAATTCATCCAGATTCTGCAGTTCGAAAACTGTCATTTGGTCCATTACTTGGACATTCTTCCAATTCTTTTATACCCAACTCAAACCAGGAACATTCAACTGAAAATAAAATTCAATCAGTCCATCTCTGTTCAAACTCTTTCAACCTTTTGAGTCAGACAAAACCAAAGTCATTTGAAACTGAGTTCTTAAGGGTCGTTTGACACCTTCGATTATTCGTAGTTTTTATTGTTTGTAAAAGTACTTGTTGAACTATATTTATTATTAATTTATGACCATGTGATGTTTTCTTTTTTATTAACTAATTATTGTAATTATTTATTATTAACATTACGATGGTTTTTGGAACATGTCTTAACATCACACTGAATGGTTGGTGAAACAATTCTCAGATTCGCCATCAGTATTAATTGAATTTCGTTATTCAAATAATTTAATGTTTAAAAGTAATTATAATACATTATCTTCCAGATATAATAAAAAATCGGATATAGTAAAATTATTTCGTGGCAACAGCATGTGAGTGCAGAAATGTTTGTACTTTTAATCATTTAATATAAAATTGGTTATAATATAAAATCGGTTAATTTTAAAATATTTTTCGGTCGTCTGAAACAAAAATAAACATAATTGCAATCGGTTATAATAAAATTTGCTGTGTGCATGTCACTTGTTGCCTAGCCACTCAGTTATGCTTTCAGTTATGTTGAAACTTAAAATCATCTACGTATGCTCTAAGAAAATTATGAGGCTAATTCGACTACCCATTCAATACAGAGGGAAATAAATAGGTGAAATTTTTATAAGACAGCTGTATTATTAGTGTTAGGATCTTTGTTGAGTTAATAAGATTTTTGAATTTAAAATCCAATAAATTCAATAATGAAATAATTATATTTCATAAAGTAGATCTATAGATTATGTAAAATAAGATTTTCATAAAATAGCGTAAAAAATTAATTTGTATAACAATAAACTTTTAACACAAAAACACACCATTTGTTAAATAAACATTTATTTAATTTCGATGTTATAACCGTCATTGTCAGGTCTCAAGAAAAAAATGAGTTTTAAATCAGCTTATATGGATTTTTATGTCATCTAAGCATGCTCAACTTCGTTCAATTTTAAAATGTAAATAATGCGTTTAATTTAAAAATAATATCACAAACATATAAAATCCAAAATCTACGTGAGGAATATTTTAAATTGTTTGAATATGTAAATGTATTCACGCTGTATGTTGAATTTAGAATGGTGATTCTCCCACCCAGATGGAAATTGGTATTTTTTATTAAATTTAAAGTCATTGACTATTCAAACATAATTAAAATAATCATTTGATAAGTTCATATTTTTAATTTCACAATTAAAATTAAGTTTAATATTTTTTAGTAAAATTTAAATTAAATATATTTTTAATAATTTGATAACATTTTTATTATTTTGCGATTTATTGAGAAATGGTAAAAATTAATATTTTTAATTAATATTTTTTAGAAGTTAAATATTTTAAAAAATAACTTAGAAAAATTGTTCGAATAATCATGATTAAAAACAGAAATAAGAAAACCAATTAGAAAGATGGCAAACGATGATAGACCTTCTGAGAGTTGTAATGACTCTAAATGTAATTGCAAAAAAATACCAACGAGACTTGTCTAAATGTTATTAATAATGTATTTTGTAATAAATCTCCAACCCCATTTGGATTATGTTCAGATCTCGCATATAAATTTACATGTATTAGGTGTAATGTCACATGAATTGGAGAGACTTCCCGTCATTTCTGTAGAAGAATCCAAGAACACGGTCAAAATGTAGGTGGGAGTAATATTGCAGAACAGAGAAAGAATTGTAATTCAAACAAAAATATAAACATAAGTGATTTTAAAATTCTGTGTGCTCGTTTTAAGAATTATTGGGAGAGAGTGGCCTGTGAAGCACTTTATATCAGATCTTTAAATCCTAAGATTAATGTGCAAACGGGTATATCTAAAACCCTATTGAGTGTGTTTAGATGACATAAAAATTCATTGATGACACAATCACTGCCTGCATATATAAGCTGATTTAAAACTCTTTTTTCAGCCCTTGTGATGACTGTAAGGATAAATAACTATATTTATATCTATATTATTTTTACTATACTAAGATAACATTTACAATATTATAATAATGGATCCAAAATATTCTGAATTAAATCTCTTGATGCTTTTTGTTTAAATAAACAAAAAACGGCCACTTTTTAAAATTAGAATAAATTTTTGAAATTTCGACTTATTGATGGAAAATTATTACAATGACGATTATACCGTCGAAATTAATTGTCATAAAAAATAAATGTTTATTTAACAAATGGCGTGTTTTGTGTTCAAAAATAATTTGCAATCATTTTTTAATTTTCTGAATAAATTTTAAAGTAGATTTTTAAGGTTTAACACAAAATCCATAAACAGATTTATTAATAAAGTAAATTTGTAATTCTATATGAATCGTAAGACTGTAATTCAAAATGTCCAAATTTTAAATTTAAATGAAAAATGTAAATTTAAAACATTCAAAATGATTCATTCAATTTATAAAATACTGAAGTACTAAAACAAATAAAATACTAAAATACTGAAGTATAAAAAAATTAAAGTGAAAAAAATAACATTTTAATAATATATTCTTTCAACTAAATCCCAAAAATAGTCCTCTGGTAACATCCTATTTGTTTCTTTTTCAATAATGAATTCCTTTAATCTATCACCTATTACAACGTATTTGCGCGCTCTACGTAATTTTTCACCTGCCTCAATTCTTAAAAGCTTTTGAGGAATAGCTTCTTCTTCGTCGACTAACTTTTTAACAAAGTTTCTTGGTGTTTTATTTAGAACTCCAAATGTTGCTCTAAAAATATTACGCCATCCTTCATGGGCGTTGTTTGTACGCGGTGTATTTTATATAATGCTAGATCTATTATTTCATAGAGATCTCAAAGCGCGGTAGTTGATCATTAGAGACGATGTATGTTACAAAAAAATAGTTATATAAAGAATTAAGACAAATAGAAAAATCAATTAGTGTTTCTAGCCATGTAAAAATTTTGAAACTTGATGTAGTGGAATAAATGCTATGGCCATTAAAGCTTTAACAAATCTTGTTAAAGTTTCATTGGTGGAATATTCGATCCATAAAGAGTTTGGATCATTTTTTCTGTGAATATTCTTTGCCAAATGAAAAAGGCATCCAGTAAAACGAGACCCAGGAAATACATTCTTAAATGCATTTATATCAGGAAGCTTAAAATCCGTTATAATAATATCTTGTTCAAGGTCAATTACCAGAGATTTTAATACATTGAGAAACTCAAAAAAAATTATATACGATTTTGAAGGTAATTATGCAAAAACTATTGGAATTACATGATATTCAACAATGATTGATATTGTATACATCTATTCCCATCCCTCAGAACAAGTATCATATGTACCATCGATGCACCACAGTCTATAAACCTGTAATTTATGAATCATTGTGTCTGAATAAAAAATACATATACAACTATTATATTCTAATTCACGTCGTCTATTAGGACCGTATTAATAAAATTTGCTTCTGGATGAGTAAACATTAATTCTTCTTGAATGTTCAATGCAGGTTATTTAAAATTTTATTTACACATTGAATTTGGACATTTTGATTTTTGGACATTTTGAATGACCACGAAATCGTAATATTTGAAATGATATTAAACTAAAAATTAATTTCGTAATTAATAAAATAGCAATACCGGAATTTATATTTATTTTTATTTCTAATGGTTTGTGTAAAGAAAAGAAAGTGCTTAAGTTCCTAAAAAAATGTTTGTAAAATTGTTAATGTGATAGCAATAAAATTGTGTATCATGAACTTGAATTCTGAATTCGAAACAAATAATTAGAGTATTACATTTTTTAATATACAGCGAAAATACAAGAACAAGCATCCTCAAGCTATTCTGGGTGACTGTATTTTGCTTGGAAGCAAAGAGAATGGAGAGTTACATTACACTGAATACACTTAAATTTTGTCTTTTGGTGGCATTCTACACAGCAAAGTTGACGGTTGATAGACGCGAGAAAGTGATTCATGGTGCAAAAATACGATATTGTTTATATAATTTACTAATGTCAATAGAAAGAGAAAAAATTGCTACATCAGAAAATCGTGTTAATATAAAAAAATATGAAATAAGATTATGGTTACCGCCATTTATATGAGTGTCCTTTATAAAGAACAGCCGCATGGAAACGGTTAACTGCATGCTCGACTGTAAAAGATTTTTCATGTAAATGCAGATTTTTACTAGAGGATACGAGTGAAAAATAATTTGATTTAAAAAATCAGAATTTAATAGAATATGGCCTCCAAAAATCTCAATTTACCACTAAAACCACAAAAACTAAGTACTGTATGGTACGTTCCATTTTCAGGAAATCGGCTGTTATAAAATCCGGTTATAATTTATTTCTGGCAAAAGGCCCTTTATTATACCCGGAAGTTACTGTATTATATTTAATACATATTGAGTTTTGTCAACGCTAATTTGATATTGTTACTCAATAATTTAGTTAACACTTGTTTTAAAGTATATTCATTCTAATTGTTATAATGTTTCATACATCATCATCAACAATTATAACGTGTTTGAAATAAAATCTTTATGAAATCTCTTAAGGAACAAATTGTTGTATGACACGAATAAAAACCTTTGTTGTACACGAGATATGTAGATGATAACTTTCTAGTTTTCAGAAAACAATCCCTCGTAAAACCACTTTTAAAATTCGCGAATGGTCTTCCATCGAATATTAAATTTACAACAGAACTAGAAGTAAATAATAAACTACCTTTCCACGACATTCTTGTCACTAAGATGAATGGGACATATTAAACTGAATTATTAATGACAACAAATAAATATCTTTATACTACACCACAGAGTTTTAGAAAGAAAAAAATAGATAGAAAGAAATAGAAAGAAAAAAAAAGAAAAAGCAGAAGAATAAATGAACTCACTTTCATAGAATCTTGCCAGTGTAAGTGTAAGCACACATAGATGTGCCAAACCATATACTATGAAGCCATTGATAAATTTGGCCCGTATACCGAAATGAGTTTGACATTCCTGTCATAAATAATGAAGACCAAAATAATTATCAATTTAAAACAATATGATTACTATTCAACCCGTTCAAATGTGCACTTATGGACATTCCGCATGACAAGAAGAGGACGCCGCCAATCTACGTCAACGTTGAAATGATCGAGTGTGTAGGGAAGGCCAACCCATGAAAATACCTTGGAAACAAAAGATCCTGGTTCCGAAACGTGGATATAAAGGAGCTACTTCAGAAAATGATGGATGAAACAAAACTCATCACTGAGTCCAACCTTCAGTTGGACTCAGGTTGCCCCGAGAATCGGACGGAGGTAGCAGAGCTGCGCCGTAGCTTGGCTCGAATTTGCTGGGCCCATATTTGAATCAATTTCATTTCGGAATCGGTTTTATAACTGCAACTCGTTTCGACAGACAATTTATTATCATTATTCCGACAAGGTTTGGTCTTTGATTTGTTCTTCAGAAAGAAATCGATAATACATGAATTCGAATCGGACACAATATAGAGAAAAGCATCGCGATATCTCGTCAGAATGTCATCCATTCCCTCGACGTATTTCATCGCCATCAGAGCCGACTCGATCTCCGATTGCGCACAGCGCTCCTTCCACAACTCCTCGAACACATTCATGCGATCGGTCCATCGTAAATTCGAATGGAATTTATTCATCAATTCGTTTCTTGTCGTTTGATTTTTCAACAGATCAAAGCGCACAATATCGGAATTCTCTTCGATCAGAGTGTGATCGAAATCGAAAATCAATAACGGTTTCGGGTTTGATGAAGACATAATCGACGATCGACGATAGAGAATGAGAGAAAAACGAATTAATCGCCACACAATTTGAATTTAAGTCTTTAAATCGATTGATTTCAGTCCGTTGAGCTGGATCAATCAATTCTTTCAGTAAAACTTCTAATTGTTCTATCATATTTCAAATTAACGAAAATATTCGATCATTAAAAATCACGTAAACAAGAGCTCATGAGAAAATTTTAAAATTTATTGATTCAATACAACTCAATTATAATATCATTAATGTTGCTATGCAACATCCAAGTTCGCTAAAACAACACCTTTCATCCAAAATTCCACAAACCAAAATTATAATTATATATATATATACATATAATAATGATAATTTAATTTAATTAAAAAAAAACAAAATATAATAATTTAAATGTTCGAATCCCGAACAATAGAGTATGATGAAATACGTATTTTTGAGAGTAAAATTTGTAACTACATGAAATATATTATCCAAATATATTTTAAAACATATTTAATCTTGGTTAACAATATATTAAAGATGTATCTTAATTATATCAGTAAACACCTATCTTAATTGGTCAACCTCACCTGAGAGCAAACAAACTTCATGTTGTAATATCTCTCCAATAGTCCGACAGTGGTTGACCAACTGCGAGCGATTTTACGCCGTGTTTCACCGTAACGCCAGAGCCACGCTGTGTCAATATGACAATGCCCCATAACATGTAATGTGGTAATTTCCCCGCTTTTTTCCTGAAAGAACTGGTCAAGCGAATGTAGAGCCCTGATTGTGAAGGATTATCAAATTTCCGAATAACAACGAATCTCCTCAAACCTCGTTATTTTACCATCTAAATTATCACAACTCAGATCCACAACGGTATTAATTGCTTGATTAGCAGCAAATAAAGCCTGGAAACCGCGTTCAGTGTCTTTCAAGTTCTGTAAAATCAACAGTCCAATTAAATAAAATCGACTTCAAATATCCAAAGATACATGTTCCCTATTCGCAACCACCAAAATCAGAATTTTAAAGAGATGTAATTAATGTTTTTAGGTTGTCTAGAATGAAATTCGTAGGTATGATTACAATAAATTCAAATAGTTATAATTTGACAATGACTTAGGTTTTTTATTTGATTACTACATATCTTGGCTATTGAACACCAATTTAAAATAAATAAAATTATTCATAAGTTGTTTTTATAGTTAGTATTTTAAAAAATAGAAAAGGCAGAACTTCGAAATATTATGAAGTACGAGTTCCTACGTGGAACCTCGGTATCAGAAACCATGCGAAACATCCATAGTGTCGTCGGATGCAATGTTACTAAGAAGCAGATAGTTTCAAATTATTTCAGGAAATTCGTGAAGGGTTAATTTAATCCCAATAATGAGTTTCGGGATCGCCCAATAACGAACTGGAGGTAACATTTGAGTTGAATTCATGACAAAGTTTTCATGATTTATTGCTTACGTTTGCTATTACAAAGCAAACAATATTGAATTCCTTGGCTCAAGTTGGTAAAGGGAAAAAGTTAGATAAGTGAATTTGACATGAGTTGAATGAAAAGCAGGAACAATAGCGTTTTGATAGATGTGATATCTTTTTGAATCGAATCGTCACTTTTGATAAAAAGTCGATCCATTATGATAATCGAAAACTTTCAGTAAACTGGTTGAACACGAGTTAGGCACCCAAACACAGTTTAAAGCACAAAATTCAATAAAAGAAGATGATGGTGAGTGTTTGATGTAATCCATTACGACTTCATAAAACCTGGTTCGTTGATCACAGCAGATGTCTATTGCAACAAATTCGAAGATATGGTTGGGAAACTCAAAGAAAAATAGCCGAGTTTTGTAAACAGATCAATTCACATCTTACTCCCCGACAATGCAAAACCACATACTGCACTTAAAACCGTGATAAAACTACAGGAACTTGAATTTGAATTTCTGCATCATCCTCCATACTCCTCAGACCTAGCCCCAACTGACTGCCCTTTCTTCATCGATTTGAATAACAGGAATTTATAGATTCTCTCTCACCAAAATTTTATTCAAATGGCCTCAACAAGATGCCGCTCACATGGTAAAGGTGTATCCATAATATGGGTGCATACTTTTATAAATGACATAAATATTTGATTTGGTAAATTATCAAAAAACTTTGACTTAAGTTCTACAAATTCCATTCTTGATAACCTAATACTAATTTTAAACATTATAAATAAAATTAATTAATTCGGATTTTATTTTTTATAATGGTTTTTGAATTTGAAAAATGTAGTTACCAGTGACTTTATGCTTCCAATATCGCGATTCAATGCAAAATAGAACACACTAAACAACTTATAATGATGACTTAATTGAATATAGCATTTTCAGAATAAAATTGACGGTTTTTAAAATAAATTGAAATTTTGTAAATAAACATTTTTAAAAGAATAATTTAGTCTATTAATAAATATCTTATTGTATTCTTTTAATCCCATGGATAGATCGTTAAATAATACTAGAAATCATTTACCATACGAAATAAGAAGATTAATAATTGAAAAGGTTATTTTCATTGGTGAAACAATCACTAAAGTTTTTCAAGATCTTCATATAAATAGATCGACTGTTTCAATGATTATAAAAGTCTATAAAGATTCAGGTAGAGTTGAAAAAAATAATCTCCGAGGTAAACCTCATAAAAAATCGATATAGAAATTGGTCAATTCATAGAGAGAATGATTGAAGTAGATTGTTCAATATCTCGTGAATGACAGAAATGCGTTGTTTTATCAATAACGACCAATCATAACTATTTACGTGGTCTTAAAATCACGCTAAAAAGAGCCAGTCTTATTCTGGATCGTGTAAATGATTCAGACAGATTGGCCTTACGCAAGACTTATGCAATCGAATTTTTATCAAATGCTTCGATTTATGATCGTAAAAATATTTTCATTGATGAATGTGGTTTAAATCTACACCTTAGAAGAAATTTTGGACGAGCTCCACTTAGAACAAGAGTCAATATAACAATTCCGGCAGTAAGAGGAAAAAACACGACTCTTTTGGTTGCAATAAACAGTACTGGAATAATACATTATGAAATATTTTATTTTTAAAAGCGAAATTTTTGTTGAATTTTTAAGAGAAATAGACGAAATTTTAGTAAATCGATTGGAAATCAACCATCCGTGCTTTTATATGGATAATGCTCGAGCACACTTTCCAAAGTAAACAAGAACTGCCTGTGAAACACTAATATCATCGACGAAGTATCTATCGCCGTATTCATATATGTTAAACCCGATAGAATTCAGCTTTAGTAAAATAAAAACATGTGTAAGAAGCTTACTCGTAGGGAGAGAGCTTGATTTAGGGAATAGCATAAGGGAAGCGATATCAAATATCACTTCTCTTGATTGTGAAGGATGGTTTAGACTTGTAAGGAGGAATAAGTTTTTGGCTTCACAAGAGCATATCTTTAATTAATACAATCTTTTTTTGTATATTTTTTATATTGGTTCGTACAAGAAAGAGTGAGAATGATGTTATATTTCCATGTTTGCGATCTGTAAGGGCGGAAATTATTTGCGCAGTATATAGTAACATATAAAGAGTAAAAATATGTAATAGTTAAAAAAATATTGACAGAAAATATTTATTGAGTACTTGTTTGAATATTGTTTGATTTATTTGTCTGTATGATGGCGGAAAATCGAAAAAATCTTCGTTTCTATACCTTCTCCCGTTATTCACTCGGCATAACGGGAAGTGAAATTTATCAGGAAATTATCTCTGTTCATGGTGCTGTCAGTGTTGGAGAATCTACAGTGTATCGGTGGATAACTGAATTTGACAATGGCAAGACTTCTTTTGCTTGGGCAAACTGCGGGAGAAAATCAACAAAAACAACCCCTGAAAACATTCTGTTGGTCTCTGGAATTATTAACGCCAATGGTGCAGTGACCATTAATGAAATTGAAGAAGTATCATCCCTCAACCATGGAACCATTCAGCGTATTGTGAGTGACCATTTGGGATTTCGGTCTGTTGCCTGTAAGTGGGTTCCTCATGCATTGTCAAATGATCAAAAGGTTGATCGTGTCACTGCTGCAAAGGAATGGTTGAAAATTTTGAAAGGCAAACACCAACATGAACATATTGTGATGGTGGATGAGAAATGGTTTTACATGAGAACTATTGGCAAGAAAAGAAGCAACCGTTGCTGGGTCTCCCCTGATGGTGATCACAGTGAACCCTTTCATATCGTGAAGCGTAGCCAGTTTGACAGAAAAATCGTGTCTGTCATTGCAGTGTCCTTCACTGGAAAATATCATTGCGAACTGCTGCAGGAGAGAGAAAGCATGAATAGCGAGCTTTATGTCACTTTTCTTGTTAATATGGAGAAGAAGTTTAGTCGACATGTGTATCCACTCAACTGGAGAAACATGATTTTCGTGCAAGACAACGCGAGGCCTCATGTTTCCAAAGTGACGTCCATGTTTCTCGCAAACAAGAATGCTACCTTGCTCCACCAATCACTATATTCCCTTGATTATAACATCTTGGATCGCTTTATTCACCCTTACTTGGAAGATCAGCGACACAAAACCAATTTTCAATCTGCTGATGAGTTACATCAATTCATTACATCAGAACTGAAAAATATTTCTGCTGATCGATGGCCATCTGAGAAGGGAAAACTGATACAATGCCTCTCTAATGTTATAAAGAAGAATGGTGATTATGAATGAATGTATTACACAGGGTTGTTTTTTTAGATTGCTCGTTAAAAATGATATTGACATTTCAAAAGTCTCATTCTTTCTGGTATGAACTAATATTTTATCTGAATTGTTTTTATTAAATTTTTTTAATAAAAGTATATTAAATCTTTAATTTTTCAAATAATATTTATTTACAAAATTGCCAATTTCATTATGAAAATGCTATAATTTATCATCCATGAAAGTTAAGTTTATAAATTTAAATCCTCTCTTTTGTCAACTATTTGTTCTTTTAATGTGGTCGGTAATTTAGAGATTTTCATTATCACAGATCAATTGTGTTATAGTACACAGAGAACTCCATAATTTTAATCATCTAGGCAATGAGAACGGCTGAAAAACTATATGAAATCTCTTAAGGAACAAATTGTTGTATGCCACGAAGAAAAACCTTTGTTGTACACGAGATATGTGTCTTTCTAGTTTTCAGAAACCAATCCCTCGTAAAATTACTTTTAAAATTCGCGACGTTTCTGATAAACCAAAGAATAAAGTATTTGCATGACATGTCCTCACTACTTGCGCCCAACAGT
>MQRK01242782.1:36058-50615 GCA_001938485.1 Girardia tigrina | reverse complement strand
ACTCCATCCGTCAAATCGACGAGTTTTTTGTCATGAATTTTGATAAATGTTATTGGGAAATCTTCCGAATTAATAGAATCAGACATTTTTCTAAAATTTTTGTATGAGATGTTTTTGAAACTGAGTTTAAATACGGATATTTAAACAAAATTATTTCTTTTCATTTTGGGGGAACTTTCATTTTTTTATAAAATTTAATTTTAAGTTCTACATTTCTAAACAAAATTCTGTTTAGCTATGGATCTCCTAACGCTCCTTTTTTTAATTTGTGAACCTTTTTATATCCCTTTAGATTTGTCGTTTCTTTGTGTCCACTGGTTTATATAGCCGGTCACGTATCTTTTCTATGATGGTATCTATTATATTTTTGTTTCTCATCTCTTTTTTACCAACACTTGATCTCCCACTTTAAAATACCATATCTGTATCTATAAGTCTTTAATGTTTTCGACCATCTTTTTTATTTCATTGCTTTACCACTTCTATCGATCTATTTTTCTACCTGATATTACTTCTGATGTACTTCTGTCTATTGTTTTCTGTTGAGTTGTGTTTATTGCGAATTCAACCTCTGGAAGCATCTCTGACCAGAATGTCTCGTTTCCTTTCTTTTAAAGTGGATTGGATATATTTACGTATCGTTCGGAATTTTGAAGAAATTCGTGTTTTTAATATTAGGTTTCATGTTTACATTTAGTATAGAAACTACAAAAACAATTTAAAGAACAAAGTTTTTACAAATAAATAAATTATAAAATCAATAAATTAAAAATCTAATCAAATTCAATTTTTTAGTCCAAATATGGCACGAAAATTAATAAATTACCTGTTATATTAAAAATGAAAATTTCAATGTTCTCAAAACTCCCTATATAATGCTTGTTATTGATTTGCTAGGGAACTGAGAGCATACGGGCTCACTTACGAATTCGTCAAATTGACCGACATTGGAGTCGTCCATCACAATGGAATAGTATGTGTCTGGAAGAAAGATAAGTACGAAATCAGATTGTGTTTAGATTTTAGACAATTGAATTTCATAACACAGAGATAATCGTTTCGAATGCAAACATAGAAGAGATGATGAAATGACTCATGAAACGAAATACTTAAGTCGTTATAACAATTTAATGTAAAAGCGTTTTTATGTTAAAGCATTTCGATTTCCTGAATTCTGTATTTGATCTTTCGGTAATGATTACGAGCGATATTTTTAATATTAACGACTGATGAGAAGATCAATTTATTTGTTTCACGATCATTGATGTCAAACGATAAATCAATAACTTGCAAGAAGACATCGACCAGAGAATCGAATATCTCCGACAATAAAACAAATTGAGCAAATTCGTTTGAATGATCGGACAAATAAATCGCGATCACTTGAATGAGTTTGACGATTTCATTATTAATTGCTATCATCTCATTGCTATCGACATTCATTAGATAAATCAACTGCTATTTCGTGCAATACATTGCACACAAGTCTCACAAATTGTGTCGATAAATTCGTAGGAATTGTAATATAAATCCTTAATTCCCGTCAAACTCATCGTTGCTTTTTCAAACCAAAGGAAGGTTTTTTAACGTCATTTTCAAAATTGATTATTGAAAATTCTTTTTCAGTTAAATGAAATATTTCATGTTGAGAGTAGAAATTATTTAGAACGTCCAATATATAGATATCGATTACTTTTAAATTAAGCATACAAATAATTATCAATTTTTTTAACAATTCGTCGTTATCGGATGTGAAATTAGCGATAATTTCAAACAGTTGCGAATGGCATATTTCACTCATTTCCAAAGAGACTTTTTGAGAGATTATTTGTAACATTTTGAAAACGTTTTCAATTGATTTAGTATATCGAATTACGTGAATTATTTTCATCAAAATGTCTTTCGATTTCTTTGAATTAGAGACATACGAAAACAAAACCGACAATAAACACAAATTGAATTCCGAATTCTAATAATTCATGAATAATTTTAATAAATCGTCTAAGACCGTCCACGAATAAAATCGACAAATATTTAATTGTTCAGATTGTTTACTTAATTCGTATAAGAATTTAAGGGAAATAAATTTAACGTTAATTTTATTTATTTTTAATTTATTTAATTATCTTACTTTAATTTAATTAATTTATTTAATATTTAAATTTAATTGTTTTAATTACTTTATTTAATTTTATTTTTAATTACTTAATACTAATAATATAATTACAAAATGGGGCTCAAGTGAGAGTCAAATGAAATTACAACGCGAACAGTTGCTTTATTGAGATTTCGACGAGATGCATCCAAGTCGTAGAGTAATCGATCGATCTCCCATACAACACAATCGTGATAGTCGAATCGGCAATTTTCCATAACGGAAAAATTTTTGAGAAATAAAAATGCATAATAACCACTCCAAATGCTGCACCGACGAGTGCTTTAATGAAATCATCTGACAGACAACGATCAATTTTCATTCCGAATTCTTCCTCGATTTTAGAAAATAAAATACAATCGCAATTTATATTTTTAGCAAGAAAAATCAAAATATTATTTCAATCGATTTAAAATGATTATGTTTGGAACATAATGTTTGCAATCATGATGGCAATAAAGATTTGAAAGACGCACTGAAGTTTCAATATTTGTAAATATGATCAAATTTAATAAAATAATTTAACTTCATTGAGTAAAATAATTAATTATTCAAACAAAAATTTTATATGAAACATTATAATAATAATTACTAAAGCAATGTATATCAGTATTTCATATCAGCATGATATGTTAATTATCTCATCTCCTGTAGGATAAAGATATTTCATATTTATTTTATAAATACAAAAAAAGGTAAATTTTACATTTAAATTGAAAACAGTTGTTGTATCTCAGTGGGGGGTTTTTCAGATTTTTACCATTGACATTTCTCTTTCTGAATTTTTCCGATCTGTGCGCTATTGAGTCATCCACAGCTGCAACAATTGATCAAGATTTAACAAACAAAACGACACAAGTTTTCTGTCATAAATGGGTTTTAAAGTTAAATAATCAAAGTAATCTTGAGAAAACATTTGATTTAGAGAAGATGTCGATATTGATTTTATATCTACGGCTGTTGAAATAGCATCATCTTTAGCAGGTGGTGGAAGTATTTGGTTTATGCTCAAAAGAATCCAATAATGAATAGTTCTAAATATCACACAAACTAATTGACAATGAATACGCTCCATTTCAGTTCAATAAACGAAATCAATTTCAAACAATTTTTCATCAAATTTATAAGCATCAATTAGCTTTTCGAAATATTTGAAATCCTCGTTTTCCAAACCTTCTCGCTATACATCAATATTACAATACACATAAGTAATGTTGGCGAGAAGAAACTTTTCAAAATCATCAGCTTATACATATCACCTTCCAGTTTTTTGTCATAGGATACATAGAAATATGGATTCAATCGACCCACAGAAAACCATAAATTTATTTTCAAATTTGAAAAGCAAAAAATATTTTCATTTTCTCCATTTTTGCGAATTAATTCGAAATCGATATTCTTATTGACATGATAAGTTAATTTATCATAAAACACATCTTTTGGCATTTCTTTAATAATCATTTTCAATTGATAATAATTCAAATCAAAAATTATATATTGGCCAAAATTTATTTTATTACAAATTAATCGATTAAAACAAATTTTTATATTTTGTACGCAAATTGTTTTATTTTGTAATTCTGACAAAAAGAAAAATCAACAATGCACACATACACAATTGACAATTTATTATTTTTAAATTGTTTAATCATTTATTTAATTTGCTTATTTAAAATTAATTTAAATTTATTTTCTTATTTAATTTATTTAATTATCTAACTTTAATGTAATTAATTTATTGAATAATTTAATTTAATTGCTTTAATTACTATTTCGTTTTACTTTTAATTACTTATTTTAATTTAATGATTTTATTTATTAATATTTTCATTTAAATTGGGCTCAAGTAAGGGTCAAAGGCAATCACAACGCGAACAACAATTCCATTTTTATTATCAAAATTAATAACATCATTGATAAAATTAAATTTTATGTTCATTGTAATTTATTTTGGTGGACTTTCCATCACAATATTAACTCTTAGTAACCTGATTTACGAAAGTGATTTATTTTTAATATTACTGTGTTACAAGTAATATGTCATAGATAAAATAAAACAATAATGACATTTGATTTTTTTTAATTTCGTTGGAAAGAATATTATACAACAGTAAAATACGTACAGCCAACCTATAAAAAAAACTAATAGTAATGTGAACATTCGGTTTAAAAGATTGGTATCAAAATTGAAACTCTAGATTATTAAGGGTTAAAGCTAAATGAACAAAAATTGTACGGCCTTGTATACTACAAATAAATTTCGGAACTATTTTTCCAATAAATCTTAAACTTCTTTATGTATTAAATCTTTTTTATCAATTTAAAGGTCACAAGTGCGAGGTCCTGTATATTGGAGAGACAGGTCGTCATCTCCGTACTAGAACTCCTGAACATACTCAATCGAGTAGAAATAGTTTTATTTTGAGCTATATTAAAAAAATGTTTAGGTAATTACAATGATTATAATAAAGATTTTAAAATAATGTTAAATAATTTTGACACAAATAAAGAAAGGATTATAACAGAAACATTGCTAATTATGCATCATAAACCATACTTAAACGTGCAAAGCGATTCATCTAATCATATTAATGTTTTAAAATGATATTTTAAAATATTTTTAAAGCATGTTTTTGAGACGTATTACGTCATAGTTTTCAACTATATAAACAGTAGTTAATCGGTTTTTTTGTCATGACACTGAAGATTCCGTAATGGCGAAACACGTCTGTTTCATGAAGAAAAATAATAAAAAGAAGGCCTTTATTTTCCTTATATATACATAACTATTATTTATACAAAATTTTGAATTATAAATAATAAGGACTTGTTTTTTTATAGATGAATTTTTTTGTTATTTTACAATAATCTAAATATAATTCTAAAATAATTTAAAGAAATCAAATAAAAAATTAAATAACATCAACTTTATTCTCATTCAAAAATTTGTTTTCTAATTCATAAAAATTCGGACACCTACTCTTAATAATCTTGTAACATCGCCCCTTTACATTTGCTATTCATCGAATTTTATAAATCCTGATGTTAGTTGCGTTGATATCATTTTCAATATTCGAATTAGAATCAGCTCGCTGTAAATGAATAAAAAATGTTAAATCATGATGTTTAATAATTAATATTTATTTATTCATTAACTTCAGTTAAAATATCATGAAAATCAAAAATAGTAGTTTTTGAGATGATTATTTTACTTATAAAAATGATTTGAGATTTTATTATTCTAGATAGAGGCTTGAATTCAGATATAACAAGTCCATTAATTTTAAAGTTATCACAAAAGGTCAATGAACAAGCAGACACTATCAAGGAGCTCGAATTGTCATTGTGTCGAAAAGATGAAATAATAGAAGGGTTTAAATTGTTTGAAGCCAGTCAAAATAAACATTTGCTTGAGAAAAATACTAAGAACAACGAGAAGAAACCTCCAAATTCACACATATCTTCCAATACTCACAGTTTCATTAGTAAAGAAATGATTACCTTAGAATCAAATCGAATAATGAGAAACCTTTCGTTATCCGAGGAATCGTGTTTTTCTGAGGAAAGGTTAACCCCAATCACTCTATCTGAATCCCTTAACAATGGAAGACTTTCAAATAAAAGCCGCCATTTGTCACTTAAATCTTCCATTAAAGAAGAAACGAAAAATTTGGTTCGTTTGCCGACAAGTTTGATAACAAATTCTCCTAAACTTTCAAACTCTCCCGATATGTGAATTTGTCAATAAGCAGAAGCTTTTATATATGTTAAGAAACTTTACATTGTTGTGTTGAATGATACAAAATGTATATATGAATTTATTATACCAAAATAAATATGGTTTGTCTGGTGTTAGCGAGCATCTCTAGTTTATTTATCACTTTGTGTTGCATGATGTGAAAAGTAAACCTCTTTACTTAAGTAGACAAATTATTTTAATATTTGTAATGGTGAGAAATAAATAAAAATAAAATTTATTAGCTAAACTTTCTATTTGGTGCATGATAAGAGAACTCACATATTTATTACAACATTTATTACAATTACAATTTGGGTCATCTTTAAGACAATCCGTAGTAGTCGTTTCACTCATAATCGAATATTACTAGTTAAAATAAAATTAATAAAGTCATTTAAAAGTTAAAATCATAATAAATTAAAAATAAATTTGAATGTTAAATCTAAATTTGAAGAAAAATGTTTCAGATAATAAGAATTAAAATATAAATCAATATAAAATGAAAACACAAAATTCAAACACAAAAATCAACATTTCAACTATTACTGACCGTGGGGTCATGGTAGACCCTGTTACCCTGGTAGCGGGACTTACCATAAGCAAATTTATGCCAGTTAGAATATAAGGTAACAGCAAATGTTCTACAAGATCTTCTTTTATGAAACAAAAAAGATCAGAAAACATTTCCCTGCTTTTTTTTTAGTTAACATCATGATTGTAGAAATTCATTTGAACTTTTCAGAATTTCGGTCTTCATCAAGATCACCTTATATATTGATCGTTGAGAAGACATTCTTATTTTATATAAATTAAAAATTCAGTTTGCGAGGGTCTTCTAAATCGGTCAATGCGTAAGTGTCTTGGGGTAATCAGTTTCCCTAGTTCATTCATAACCTTCAATCAACTTTAATGTGGGATAATCATAACTCATATCGTTTTTGTAATAAGGCTTCTTTGCTTTTTACGAAACAATGGATTTTCAAGACTTGAGTATCCCACTCTTTATGATAATTTTTTACTGGGAAAATTTTATTTTTCATCTTTTTGTTGAGCAAACAGCTTTTAGAAGACCGGGCTGCGAAAATCAGAAACTTGTTTCAGTTATTTACTACATACATCGCCTCTCAGTTGTTCGAAATTGCTATAAATTCTAAGTAAAACTCTGGAAGCGCAGTACCACCGATTTTGAAACTTTGTTTCAAATGAGACTTCGATCCGCAAAAGAAACTCACAGAATTTGGTCCGGAAAAATTTAAGTCGATCTTCATGGTTTCCGAAGTTTTCCTCCACAGAATCAATAAAGTTAGTTTTTAAAGAGTTTTTTTTAGTTTGACTTGTTTAATGTATAATTAAAGATACATGAATTTATATTTTGAAATTTTTATAGTATT
This sequence comes from Girardia tigrina, assembly GCA_001938485.1. Classification (NCBI taxonomy): domain Eukaryota; kingdom Metazoa; phylum Platyhelminthes; order Tricladida; family Dugesiidae; genus Girardia; species Girardia tigrina. Next base: position 43,330 of record MQRK01242782.1, on the reverse strand, counting down.
CTTTTCATAGTATTCTTTTTATAGTATTATCTTATCGTAATAAAACGTAAACGATTTCCAGCCGTCACAAATATCTCCCTCGGTGGTCAATGGTAGATGCCCGATCGAACACTGTAGGTGTTCCTAATAAATTTTATTTTCTGACATTGAACAAGAATTTCTTACTTATAAATTTTTTTTAATTAATTTTCTTAAATAATAAATAATAACTAACTTATATATTATAATTTTAAATTATTTTAATTCTTTTGTTCATCATTTCTTTAAAATAATTTGACTTTTATCTTTCTTCCACAATTTTGATTTTATTATTTTATTTAGCTGTTAACATAAAAATATGATTGTACTTTTATTAAACATAATTATTTCACCTATGAAAACAAAAATATTTATCAATATTTTTATTAACTAAAACAAAATACATTAAATTACAGATTTTAAAATTTAACCTCAACACTTTGGCTTAATTTCAGTGTCGCTTTTTAATTTTACTTTAAAGAAATTTTTATTGTTAGGCTAACAAGTTTTTAATACTAATGTTTTTTGAACGACTTTTTGTATTTGTTCTTAGGAAAACCGATAAGTTTTCAAAGATGTATAAATTATGAATGTCGTATTAAAGTTAAATAAAACTAATAAACCGTGAAGTATCTGAAAAAGTACATACACTTTATTTCCTGGAAAGTAAAAATAAAATAAAAAAATATATATATTCTGAGTCTAAATTGTATCAAACGCCGTCGGAAATGTAAAAAGATTAAATAAAAAATAAAAATGGTATTATTGACTTTATTTAAGCACTCAAGTTTATTATTGTAACATACGTTTATCGAATTATATCAAAGAAAAAATATTGTCTAAATAAATAAATGTATAAAATTCTGATTTTAATAATTAATAAACAATAAAAATAATTATTCTCGTTGGTGGTCTAAAATTTTATTAATATGCGACGTTTACATCTTCATCTTCTCTGTCACCAAACCAGTTTCATGTAACAATAATTGTTTGATAAATAGCTTTAGAGACTTTTCACATAAAATCGCGACAACGTTAGACCAAAACAATGCTCAATTTACCATCAAGTTACCACTTTTATTATCACGTTACATTGTGTGAAATAATCGGAGATAAGCCAGAAAATGTTACGTATGAAATAAAATAATTAATGACTTGAAGGATCAATAAAGAGTCAAATGAGTAGAAATTCCTAAATTATTTGTGTGACGAATGTTCTGCACTGTTTGTTGTTTCATATTGTGAAATGTTGTATGTTGATTCGGATTGTGTCTCTCGTACCCAGATGGATAATTGGTATTTTCTTTGATTCCGACTTATTAAAAATAATTTAATTTTAAATTATAAATATATTAATTTAATTGGTACTTTTTTAAAAATGTTTAGATTTGATTTTAACCAATTAGAATTTTAATAATTGATAATATTATAAATATTTTCTATTTGTTTTCAAAAATTAGGATGAAAGACAGAAAAAAATATTAATCAAAAAATGTCGAATAGCGATATAACAATTCACTTCGTCGGTTTGGTTTCTTGTGTATCTACCTTAAATCTGGCAAACGATTTTTCACCAACTCTCAGAGGTCCTACTGAGCTACAATTTAGCAGAGTTACGTAATATTATAAGATGTACCAACTAGTTAATCATTGTTTTTACAAAAAAACGTTTTCGTTATTTTTTACAAATGTGCTTATAAATTAATTGCACTGATATTTCAAATTTGTTATTTTGTTCTTTATATAAACTTTTGTATTTTTTGATAATAAATAAATATTTTTGAATTACTTACTAAGCATTGTTTATTTTGTTACATAAGGTGCACCAGAAAGTAAAGTCGTTTTCCGCATGTCAACATGTTTTTATAATTTATCAGCTCATAGTGTACTTCAAAGCCGTACCAATGACATTTAAAAGTTAAAGTGACTTATATACATATTGACGAAATAATTAAATCTGAAATTTTCTTGCAATTTTATGTGAACTGACCAGTCAAATAATAGATGAGATACATATTTTGAATTATATAGATTTTGAGTTTCACTAGGTTAGTAACGCAATAGTTAGGACTAAAAATCTTTGCGATGTTTATCCAAGTACATGATTGGTTTGTAAATACCAAATGAGGTTTTCTAAGTTCAGATCAAGTAATTTTGATATTTCCGACCCGTATCAATCAGAAAGATCAGCAACTTTTGAAAATGAAATCTTACGGTCAGTAGTGGACGCAAATCCATGTCAGACAATAGATGAACTACCAAATACTCTTAACCAACCTTGATTGACTATCCAAGAACATTTGCAGAAATTTAGTTAAGTTTGCAGAGCTGGTGTTTGAGTCCCCCATAATCTGTCCGAAGAAAACAGAGCTAAGTGATCTACCAAATGAAAAATATTGCTTCAATGGAATAATTCAAATTCTTTTTTCAATTGCTTGATCACTGGAGATGAAAAATGGCTCGTTAATGATACTCTAAAATACCAAAAGCGGTAGCTGTCTCCTAATGTATCACCCTGAAGTACTGCTAAGCTAGGTTAACATCCCAAAAAGGTACCTTTGTGTGTTTGGTGGAATATTTACGTTGGTGGAATATTTATTTGAGTCACTCATTTTAATGTGCTGAAATCTGGTAAATATACGAATGTGAACCTTTACTGTAAACTATTGGAAAGACGAAATTAATCTTCTATTGAAAAGTATCCAGTGATTGTGAACAGAAAGGGTGTTATTCTACACGATAAAGAAAGACAGCACTCCACAAGAGGAATCCTGGCAAAAATTAATGAATAAGTGTGGGAGGTACTGCTTCATACACCATACGCGTCGGACATTGCATTATCAGATTTCATTTATTTAGATCGCTTAAACACTTTTAATGTAAAACAAGTGAAAATTTGAATTAAATCAAAAAGGCCATCTACAGATATTTTGCTCAAGAGCCAATTGATTTTTATCGATAGGCATTGGAAATGCATTCCTGTCCAAATAATATTTGTGACCCTTTCGAGGGCCGTTTCTCTTTCTCTTTGTTTGGAGTGTTACTAACCTCGGGATAAGCTAATAGATCCAGATTGTATCGATTGTGCTGAATATCTTTAGAGAGCAGCCCTAAAAAACGCGTTCCTGACGCTCTTTTGCTGAACATTAGTGCTCGGCAACTTTTTTCGCTCGGTACGATTAACATGCAACACGATTTGATTGCCGAGCCGCTGTGGCTCGTTTTATATCATTCTCATCATTCGTGTGTTCGCTCTATGCTTACAAATATTCCAATCGTCGTTATTGGGAATCAGAGTTATGTTTAGGTCTTTTGATAAGTTTGACATTGTCAAATTATAAAAAAATAAGACTTATTTTTTGATCGATAACTTTTATTTCATAAATTGTGCGGAGATTCCGTTCTGTTACGTTTTATTAAAACAACAAACCATGTGATAGGAAAAACTATCACAGCAAGTTAATAACAAATTTTTATTATTTTAAAAATTTATTTATTTTAACGTTAATGTGCCTCAAGTTCGGTCAACCATTCAAATTTCCGCACAAAGCATTGAGAATTCGCACAATAAATGGGAAAGGATTGTTGGTAGCGAGGATGATTATATTATTGATTAAAAGTAAAAAATGAAAAATTTCTTTGTTTCAATTTTATGTGAAAAACGAAATTACTGTCCGGTGTACCTAATATCGTTTTTATGAGGAATTTTCAAAATAAAGATAATTATTTTATAAAGACAAGGGATATTCATACCATTTCCGATATATTTCCATTAAAAATAAACTTTATTGTGGTTTCATATGAGAAAACAACGCTCCATAGACCTAGCTATACCAATCAGTACTAAATTATTTGATCGAAAATGTTTGAATTGGACTTAATATTTAAAGTTTTTTACCGAGATCTTACGCATTAACCTCTCAGATTTTCGTTTAGGGGAATTTCAGTCGAACTTCGTGGTCTCTGTAGTTTTCACCCACATAATTAATTATAATATAAGCTTGATTTTTAAATATTTAACTTATTTCAAAATAGTTCATGCATTCAATAAAATATCAGAGATTGGAAAATTTTTTTAAAATATAAAATTAAAAATTTTTGACTCAAATTGAAATGCCGCCACTCAAGATTGTTTTCCACCATTCGGTGTTTTTAAATAGAATGTTGTTTAGAGTTTTCTAATATAAAGTTAATTTTAAATTGAGGAAATGTTTCAGGAAATGACAAAGTTCTCGTTTAATGTTACTTAACGCAATCTTTTTTATTTTTAAAATTACACAAATTTTAATGTATGAGTTAAATTCTGAAATATGTATTAATATTGACTTCCAATACAATGGACGCATTTACCCAACACAAACCGTTCTTTTTAATGAAATAAGTTATTATTATAAATAGGGCACGGAATTTAATGACCTTAAAAATCAAAAAAATGGTATTTTATTTCCTCTCTTTCCGGGTGATATATTATTTTGTTCTTCCCCTCTACCAATAGAGTCGCCACCGTCACCAATCCACCGCAGTCACACCACTGCGCCACCCACTCTGTTATCAATGATTATTTTTCTTCTTATTATTATTAACTATAATTTTTTATAAAAACTTATTTCATTTTAATTAGTAAAATACTATCTGTGAACTATATTTTTTATAAAAAGTTATTTCAATTTAATTAGTAAAATATTACCTATAAACCATAATTTTTTATGAAACCTTATTTCATATTAATTCGTAAAAATATTATCTATAAACTTAAATATTTTTATAAAAAGTTATTTCATTTTATTTAGTATAACATTATTTTTAATTTATCTCAAATATAAATATGATTTTTAATTTAAAAATATCAAAAATTCAAAAGTTCACCAAAAAGAACCCCTGACATCCCCCTCGTTTTAAAAATTTTTGAATTTTTCAACATTTCGAATAAGTTGTCTATCATTTTTGTCTTTCAACTTGTAACTTCTTTCGTGAATTCTTTCTATAATTTCATAAGGGCCCTCGAATCTATCTTCTCCTTTCGTTCTATTTTCCTTTTGTATCCAGACTTTTTCGCCATAAATTCTTCGTATTACATTTTCCTCTGGCTTGTTTTTTTTTCTTTTAGTCTTATTCTAGTATCCTCCCGATTTATTTTGCTGTTATCATACCACTTTTGTCTATCTATTTTCTTCCCAAATACAAAATCTGCTGGAGTGCACCTATCGTCATTTGTTTCGTTGCATTTATAGCAAATTCCATTTCCGGTAATATGTTTGCCCAACTTTTAGCATTTCTTTCTTTCAAACTTGCCTGGATGAATTCTCGCATTGTCCGAAACAATTATTCTTTCAATTATCCCATTTGTGTTATGGTGACACGGGTTAGAGAAAATCAATTTGATACCTTTTGCTTCCAACATTTCTTTTACTTTTTTTGCTTCGAACCATTTCCCGCAATCTACGTGGATCTCTTTTGGTGCTCCAAATTTTAATATCGATTTCTGTAATATCATTTGTAATATTGTCTCTTCATCTTGTCTTTTAATTGCTGTCAAGCTCACGTATTTACTGAAATGGTCAATTATTCCCAAGGTGTATTTTCTTTTCTTACTGTCTCATTCCATGGTCCGTAGATGTCTATATAAACTTTCTCAAATATTTATGATGTTGTTATTTTTATGTTTTCTTCTTTGTCTTTGTGGTAGTTGTCTTTGTTCGTTGACACTCCACGCATGATCCTAACTCTCTTTTACCGTTTTCTTTTCTTCTTCCGTGTCAAACTTGTCCCTCAGATATTTGTATACTTTTTCGGTTCCCACATGGCACAATAATCTATTTATTTGTATGATAATGACGCTTCTTTTTTCTTTCGGTATCCATTCTTTCATACCCGCTCTGGTTTGACTCCTCGTAGTCACTGCTAATAATCTTGTCTTGTTTTTTTTTCCTTTTTTTCGCTTCTTTGTGTTCCATTTGGCATTGTGTACATGTGTCGCAATTCTGTCTTGATAACATATCAGCGTTGCCTTGCAGCACTCCCTTTCTATATTCTATTTCGATATCCAAAATACTTAAGTAATTCATCCACGTTTGGAATTGAGCCGTTAAGGGTTTCTTTGTATGAAACATGAACGAAAAAATAATCAAAAAGAACAAAGTGAACCAAAACCCCCTAAGGAACCAGAAGTAAGTCAGAAAGTAGTGAAATTTATAGAAAAGGAATCATTTGGTGATAGAGAATTGCTAATAATTAATAATTGTGAAAATGTTCCAACTACATACGATAAATTACCGACCGAGTGTAAAAGTTAGAATGGAAAACATAGAAATCGAATGTTTACTGGATACGGGTGCAGCGTTGAACGTTATGAAGGAAGGAATATTAAAAACTTAAATAATATAAGGATGGAACAGACAAATCAGAGATTGACCGCAGCAAATGGATTACAAATGGATGTCAGAGGAGAAATGGAAACGATAGTAAAGATTGGAAATAAAGCCGAGAAAATAAGATTTGTATTAGTGAAAAATTTGAGACCAGAGATGATCAGATAAAATCAGAGATGATGTGAGACTTTGGTTGTCATTGATCGAAAAAAGAATATTTCTATTTAGTTTTTTTATTCTCAGTATTTTTTTTTATAATTCAACAGCATTGCAATAATTAAATTCGTCATATTGCTCTTGGCAATATGAATTTTAAATTACGATCAAAGGATTGATCATACAAACCCAATTTAATTGTTGCTGATGTGGACAAGGCCACCGATCGATCGCATGCTAAAATGCGACAGCGCAATATTTGCTCGTCGATCAATAAATCTTACTATATTTCGGTGGCGTTCATATTTTCGAAGGGTCGCCACCATACCCGCGCGCACCGTGATCCAGACGACGAGGGATCGGGGATCGGTCACTCGTGACACATCGGAAGCGGCGCAATTGATCGAGGATGAGACGACCGATGTCAACGATTTACAGTCGATAAACGTGACAATCGCTCCGAGGGAGTTGTTGTTCTGATGGATTCGGATTGTTTGCATTTTGCCATGACTTTGAAACGTTTGTCTAATGTCGGTTTCTTCGCATTTTTTCGGTAAATTATTAATTGTCTCGTTTCTGTCTTCATTCAAATCGTCCGATCTTCCTAATTTCAATTCAGTCTCTTCCAAATCCATCGATAATCTCGAAATTAGTCGGAACAGAAACACTTCCACAATCGTAAATCAGAGAACAATTTATTCTCTCGTTGTTGTTGACTTGGATTTGCAAA
>MQRK01242782.1:13776-25859 GCA_001938485.1 Girardia tigrina | reverse complement strand
ATATATATATATATATATATATATATATATATATACGTCCACCCCTGGGTAACCTTAATAAATCGAAGAATCTCATTAGAAATTCAAATACGACTCTAAATGTTACACTTCTTTGCTGGAAACATTTTTGATTTGCTGAACCTTAATTATAACTTGACTGCTACAAATGTTTTTGATAATTTTTTGTATGGCTTCTATGTTTTCCTTTTGCTATAACTATTTTGCTGGTGCATGTCATTGCTGTTCAATAAAATTTATTTGAAATCTACAAGTTATTTTATATTTCCCCTGTAACATATAGGAAATGAGAAAATCATAAAAAATAATTTTTTAAACAAACAAATATTTTTTTTACTTTATTTATAATGATAATATTTGTCAAACAAAAATAACTTTTCATTGAATAACTAAAAAAACCATTGTGAAAAAATATTTATATCACAAATTAGTCAATTTTATTCATCTTTTATTTAAATTCTGAAAGAAAAAAGGCAAATTTAATCACTTTTTTTGAGATAATATTAATTTTTTAATAGAATATATTGCAAAAAATTGTTAGGTAATAAAAATAATTATTTCTCAACATTTGTTTTATTTATTAATTTACCCAACAAAATTATTATTTTTTTTCATTCTGTCTCTTTTTATGCTTTTGATAAGAAGTCTGATAATAATTACAAATGACGACGTCTTTTCGTTTAATCAAAAATAAATTTCCAAAAATAATTAACGGTTCCCCCTACCCCCGTTACAAAAAAAATAATAAAAAATATTTAATGTATGTAGAAAATATTATAAATATTCTACATAAAAAATATTAAATTAGATTTTCATAAAATAGCATAAAAAATTAATTTATAAAACATTAAATTTTAAGGTATATTTTTAAGGTTTAACAGAAAATGCCTTGGACAGATTTTTTAATAAAGTAAATTTTAATTTTATATAGAACGTAATATTTAATATTTGGAGAGATAATAAACTAAAAAATTATTTGGCAACTTTTATCTAAATAATAAACAAATTAAATATCATATGAATTCATAAATTTTAAAATTGAAATATAATTGTTTTGAAATAAATGAAAACGAAATTTTAATTTTAATTTTTTGAAAATCTAATTTTATTTAAACTAAATTTAATTTAAAACGGTTGAATCGAAATAAATGAAAGCGAAATTTGATTTTTTTAAATTGAAAATGTAATTTATTTTAATGAAAGTGTACGTTACAATGTTAATTAAAAGATTAAATTAAAGTGTAAAATAAAATTTTTCTTGTGATAAATTAATTTCAACTAATATCCTTGTTCACAGACGAGTCTAATTAAGCTTTGACGTTTTTCATTTGATATTTTAGCATATGAAACTCTTATTGGGGTTTGATTTGCAGGATTAACTGTCAAGGCAGTATTGTTCGAATTATTTGAATCCATTTTGATTTTTGAAAAAAGCGTGAAATTCCGTTAAATAAATTTAAACAAATTAATTTCTTTTTTATATTTTTATATTTAATATTAACCCTAACTTATTTATTAGGTTAGTTATTTGTTAAAATTTTTGATTTACATTTTTGAACAAAATGTTGCGATTCATTGGTAAAATGTTCAATTTGACCGGAAAATGGTATATATACAGTAGGGGACAAATAAATAGTCACCCCATAAAATGTTAGGTTTTTTACAGAAACTTTTGCTTAAATGTTTCAAATTCGAATGTGTATATAAAAATTCTTACTTTTAAAAGACAGTAACAACTATTTAATACTTGTTATTTCCAAGATTTAAAAGAAATTTACATAATGAATATCCATTTAATAAATAATACATGAAAGTCAAAAATTGGTATAACCACCTTTTGCTGCAATAATGGCTTGTACCGTTGTGGCATTGACACAATCAATTTTCGACAGGTATCCGTAATAGAAATATCCCTGATCCAAGCAGATAAGAGAGAGGTGACGAGTCCTTCTTTACTGGAGATTGTTTCCTTTCGTAATCTGTGATTGACTATACCGCAGATTATCTCAATTGGGTTGAGGTCCGGGCTATTGTCTGGTCTTTGTAAAACTGCAACATGATTGGCGAAGAGGCATTGCATGGTGCCCCATCTTGAATAAACACAAAATCACCAGTAGAAAACCACTCATGAGTTTGGGTAATCATCTGAGTTGTGAGAACTTCCACATATTGGTCATAGTTCATAGTTTTCTATAAAATATTTTACAACCTTTTTTACTCATCATGGACCACACCATCACATTTGTAGGAAATTTTACTGTGGGTTTTGTGCGGATTGGCCTGTCACTTTTATGCTTGACACGAGGCGTAGATGCTGTTTCACACTGAAAGAAGGACTTGACTCACTGGAAAAGTTTCTTGCACAATGTAGCAGTCAGTAAAGGCTTATAAACTGGTTTTACTTTCATAACTTCTTGTTCCTTGAATATACGTTGCACTGTTTTGTAGGACGCACCTGACACTTTATAGATTTGAAAAGCATCTCTGGTTAGAACTTTCAATGAGATGATCGTTTGTAAGAGTATCTTTGACCATTTAGATTTTTAACTTAACATCGTAACAAAAATTTGTATACAAATCCATACTTTTGTGAGTTGATGTTATTTGTTGATTTAAATAAAAGATAAATATTGATTGTATTCTGCCTTAAGAAAGTTTTGCCTACAAATTAATGAAATGGAAAACTATACTTATTTTATCTTTTGTTTTAATATAATTTGTCTGAAAAAAATAAATTCTATAAAAACTACGAAATTGATTTAGATGTGTTTTTCTGAGAAGACAAATTTGAGAGAAAAATTGTTTGAATATCAACTATTATTTATTTAATCATAATAAATTTTCTGTAATCTTTTAACTAGTGAATATAGGAAAATTTAGTGAATATATAAATATAATTTGTGGCCGAGACAAACTAATCATAAGAAAGAACCGTCCTTATTTTAAAATTATTCTGTTTAACAAAATGGGACAAATATTTTAAGAGATTTAAAGGAATAATCATTAAAAATGATGTATAGTTATTAAAAAATAATTTAACAATCCCTTTATCTTCTCCTTAATATCTTTGTTAAATAATCTATTGACCGAAAATTTGATAACATTACGTAGTAAAGTTACTTCTCCGTTTTAAAATTTCCTTTCTCTATTTGTTCGATCGATTTGGAGGGGTCATATCATAGGGCCTTCTGACCGAGTCCTTCCTCAAAAAGTATCGATTTATAAAGAGGTAAAAATTTTCCTTACCCATCTGTTTTTCTGTTTTTTTCATCATTTAAAAAGTTTTGAATAAAGACGAAAATGTATCTCAAATAACAAAATTCTTATTAATAATTCTTACATAATTATGTTAAACCTGCTTAGTTGAATATTTTTGTAAAAAAATTTAATATTACTTGATAAATTTTACATATTTTTTGTGAAAAAAAGAAGAGAAAAAGTTAAAAAATAATTTTAAAAAGTATTTAAAAAAATTCATTATCATTGCTATTAAGGATAATAACAGTCGAAGTCTTATTACAAGATTTATTAAGACTTCAATTGTTGCTTTAATTGATTCTTCAAAAATGTGCCAAAATCTGCAATGATTAAAATAATTGTATTTTTAATTAATTGTTAAATAACAATTAATTTATTAAACAATTAGTAATATAAATTTTTAAATTCGACAATAATTGACTTCGAATGTCTAGGGAGAGATGTCATGCTTCAAACACCAACCAGTCTCAAACAAACTATAAAACTCATTCAACAATCACTCAACATGATTCAAACATCATTATAATATCCCTCACAATTGCAAAATAAAAAAGAAATTAAGATTGAATGATTAAAAAGAAGTTAAATGACCTTGAAGTTGTTTTAATGAAATAAATTGAGTGATTATAGAAACGATTCTTTTAATTTTGATTTTTGTGGAAATTCGGAACATTGTTGTGCGGGACGTGAATAATTTTTTTCGGCGAGAATTTTAATTAAAATTGTTGATTGTAAAAAACTTTGGGTGAACATGACTTGGAGAATTTTTTTGTGAAAGCTTTGTTAGAGAATTTTTGTGATGAGTTTCGAACGGAAATACAAAATTCGAATGTCAAAAAATTTTAACAATTAAAACACTGATTCGTTTTGTATTATAAATCTAATCGAGTATAACTGGTAACTTCTTTTCATCAATTAGATAAAATAGAAAAAGATTCAAATCCTAAAAGAAACATGTATCTTACATAATTTAATTATTAAAAATTTAAGTGATATGAATTTTTTATAGATCGTTAATATACTTGCCAAACGTTATAATAATGTCAACATTAAGTTGATGTCAAATGGTCAGTGCAATTCAAGATATCGAGTTTTATTTCAATTTTTTCATTCTAATTTGAAATATCTCTGTCCGATGAAACTAGAAACTTTAAAAACCAGCAGTCGTGATAGGGTTTCTTAAGTTTCATTTTAATTGCAACGCCAACTACGTTAATAGATTTTCGGTAATTCAACCACGACCCAGTGATCCCCAACCAACGCCACAGGTAACTACGCACACTCTGTCACAATATCGTTGTTACTCATACAGAATTTATGGCCTATGTACAATAAACTGACATGTCATCTTTTAAATTTATAGGCTTTCTTTAATAACTGCAAATTACAAATAAGCCCTAATTAACAACGAAAGGAAAAATAAAAGAATATAGAGGGGAATGACTGATTAAATAATCCAGTTGGTTGTGATTTAGTTTCAGTAAAAAGAATGATTACACAATTCAAAACAATCTAATAAATTATTTTATAAACTGATCAATGTTTAAACGTAAATTTAAATTATATATTGTATGTCGATCTTTAAATTTACAATGTTTGTCAAATATCTTATCAATATTCAATATTTTGAAAAAAATAATAATTTCCGGTTAAAATAAATATAAATTTTTATACTCAGACAACTGTTGATGTTTGGTATGTGGATACATTTAAATTTTTTTATCTCTTTCACTAACTGTATAACCTTTGATTATGTAATTTTTTTACTTGTACTCAGCTCATGTGCCTATTGGTTGAATATTGTTTATTTTTATTTTTTTATTAATAGTTGTTTTTTTTGTGTCTGTGTTTTGTGTGACACCTTTTGTTGATTTTGTTATTTTTATTATTTTTGTTATCCTATTATTTTCCTTTAAACGGATGGCTTCTCCCCACCGTCGTTAATAATTACGATCATGTAATTATTAATTAAAATTTTAAATATGAATTTAAATTGATGAAATCGATCACAAATTTAAAATTCATAGCGACAAAACTTTTATTATTATACATTTATCTCTCTGACTTTTACTGCTTAATATTAACGACAAGATCCGATATTTACTGAATTTTGACTCCATCTCCTATTATTGACGACCTAAATCGCCTGCAACTGATAATAGTATTATTGAGTCATCATTTCACTATTAATTTCGAATCTATCAGAATCGAATCCTAATCAGATTCACTATCTGCCTTTATCCCGATATTTTATCGTTTGGTTTTAGACTGACATAGGCTAAAAGTATAGCATTGATTACATATTTTCATTTTTAAAGGGTTGAAAACTTTGGTTGATAATTATTAATTGTTATATATAAAAATAAACATTCATTGTTAATTAAACGTTTTTGTTGTAAATTAGCAACTAAATTCATCTAATCAAAGGATTATGTTAATTTAGTACATTTACTAAAAGCCAAAATAACGTGTTTATCACTCTCATAGATACATAACCAGGTTATTTCACATAAATAATAACACATTACTAAAAACCTGGCCGAATTTTAATTATCAATTAAGAGGTATGACTCATTCTGAAAGTATTAATGAGACTTGTTGTAAATGCTATTCTGTTTGTGTTATGAATAAATGTGTAAATGTTAATCAAGATTTTGTTAATAATGAATTATCTTATTGCATAAAAGAGTGTTTTTTATTTTTCTATGGAATAAATTAAATAAAATTAAAAAATTCTGAATAACGAGTTTAAACGATCTATAGTACTAATCAAAGTATTTTTTTCCAGTTAATTTGATCCAATACGCAAATAATTTAATCCGATGAGCAAATAATTTAAACCGATGCGCAAATAATTTAAGCCGATGCATTTTTTATCTTTACTTAAAAAAAATAATTAATACTAATGCGTCGCAATAATGAAAAAAGATTCAAATATTGGCACCGATTTTTTGACATGGGATGATGAAAATAAAAAAAAAATTTTCATCACCCCATGTCAAAAATTAAGTGCAATTAAATCTAAAAAATGTATTTTTATTACAAAAACATTTTTTAGAATATTTAGGGACATTTATAAATTTCAAAAACTAAATTTTAATGCATATTAAAAATTCATATTACTTTCAAAACTTACTTTTATGTCAACATTTCCTCTTTCTGTGAGAACAAACTCTCCGAATGTATCGAGTTCTCTTTTCGACGACTCACTGACATGAATTCTTAATGCTGAATTAAAATTTTTTTAATATAAATTAATTTAGAAAAATAAAGATTGAAATATTAAAGAAGAACTAAATACTAATTATTAAACTGAAAAAGTAAGGGAATTAATACATTCTCAGAAATTATATGTTTAACAGGAAAAGTCATAAAGGATACTATTTAGTTTTACAAACTTATATTATCATACAATTTTCGTTAGTAAATTGTACAGTAAATTAGTCTTGTTTTACTAACATGTTCATGTTTGGAGAAGAGTTAACTCGTCCAAGCACGACAGACAAAAATACACTGTATCACTAGAAAAAGGACTTCAATAGATGAAAAAGGCTTGATTCATCAAGTAGAAAAAGTAAAAGTCAATTTCAAAAAAATAAAGAGATTCGAACAGTAGAAGCAGAGATATAAAAATTCCTCTTAAAGCTGCAACTACGATCGTGTTAAATGATTTATGATTTACTCTCATTTAGATTAATTAAACAAGAATTTTAACTATTGTAAATGTCTTTCAACAGTCACATCATTGAAGTCAAACTAAATAATTTACCATTTGGAAATCAGTGATACTTCTTGCCAGGGTCTACTTTGATTTTAATTTAATATTTCAGTTGATAAATGTAAAAATGACGTTTCATCTGTTGTGCTACATTTAGAGATGTCAATAAAATCTTCATACATATTTCTCATAAATAATGACGATTATTTTTTCACTCAGTAAAAAAATAAAAAATCTCAGTATTTTTAAAACTGATTTATCAGTATTTAAAAAACAGTAATTTTTTAAACTCAGTAAGAACTTCAATAGAAAATAATTAGTTCTTCATTTTCTCAACCCACATATGCAAAAATGTATACATACGTTCCTAGTATTTATTCTTGACATGGATGCGAGTTTCGATACAATCGGAGCTGTACTGTCCCAAACAGATAGAGAGGGCGGAGAAAGAGTCATAGCTTTTGGATCTCGGAGCATGAGTAAGCATGAACTTTGATATTACATAACAAGGAAAGAATTACTAGCAGTATTTAATTTCACGCAACATTTCAAACATTATATATATGGTAAAATATTCATTTTAAGGACTGATCTTCGAGCCATCACATTTATGTTGATGACTAGAAAACCGATTACTGTACATTTTCAGAATTGGATAAATTTTTTAAGCAACCTGAACATAAAATTAGAATATCGAAAGGAGAGAAGTATGGTAACGCAAACGCAATTTCAAGAATGAACACTGAATTGTGGAAGCAGTGTCAGATGGAACATATAGATGCAAAAAGAACAAAGTGTCAAACAAGATTGTTGGCAATTCATCAGGAGAATCTGATACCCTCTTAACAAAAAGATTGTCAGGAAATTAAAGAAATAAATGGACTTGTCCGAAAGAAAAACAAGATATATGTACCGAGAGAGAAAAGAGAGGAATTTATTAAACTCTATCATGGCATATTATGCAATGCAGGCTCTCAAAAGGTTTTCAAATTTCTACAGAATAATTATGAAATGGATCAGTTTGAAAAAAGAGTGAGAAACACTATTCGGAGTTGTAAAATCTGTCAAGAAGCGGAAGTTTTTACAGAGAAAATTAAAAAAGTCAACCAAACTCTAACAGCGAAAGAACTGTTTGAATCATTATATATAGATTTTTGTGGACCTTTGAGAACAACATTATCGGGAAAAAATATATACTGGCGATCATTGATCAGTTTAGTAAGTATATAAAATTGAGACCAGTTACAAGCCAAGACGAGAAAACATTAGTGAAAATACTAACAGAATATTGTATACTAAAATTTAGAGCTCCAAAAGTAATACATGTTGATTATGGCAGATGTTTCGTATCAACAATATTCAAACAATTAGCAAAAAAATACAATTTTGACATTCAATATCCGAGTCCATACCATCACCAAGCAAATGGACAGACAGTTCACAATGAACTCAATTATTTAGAAAACCACTATGTGTAGCCAAGGAGAAGTAATATTTGATAGAAAATTAAGCATTGTTCGATTTGTAGGAGTTAATGAGGACACAAAAAGGTAAATTGATGAGATACGAGAAAATAGCTCAGATTATGGAACATACAGGACCAGAAAAAGAGAAGGTAACCAGTCGACGTTTTTAAATTGATGATCTAGTTTATGTGAAAGTCGAGAACAGACAGAAAAAATGAGAATAGATATGATGCTCCATACACCGTAATAAGAAAGAATCACGAGAGAAGTTACCGACTCCAGAAAAGTCACGGAACGGAAATTGTTCGGAATGTAGAGTGGCTTACGCCTAGTTGGGCGGGGAGATGTGTGTAGGAATTTTTATGTAATAAATATTACTTGTTACTAACAGAAATAACAACGATTAATAACGCAATAATTATTGTGTGATTGCTGATGAAATTGATTGTGTAAAGTCAGTTGTGATGATACAATAAAATGGGTTACTTGTCTGATGTTGAATGTATGCTGAATGTATGTTGATAGTATGTGTGAGTTTGAGAGTGTAAACCAATGAAAAGATTTAGAAAATGTGAGTCATTATAGCATCACTATTTTTCCTATTAAATAGTCGTGATTATTGATATTGTGTTATAATTAATAAATCTTAGAATCGGAATTAGTAATTTTATTTTAAATGGATAACGCACTTATTAAAGTCTCGATTTGTGTTTGATTTAAAATTTCAATTTGTCGTTTCTCTTTAATGAAATTCCACTTGGATTTTCGTAATTCAACATTACTTTTTCTCGCACGATCTCTGATCGTATCGAAATCTTGTTTATTTGGTTTACTTTCCCGACAATTCCTTTTCATTTTTTTGTAAATTTGAATATTTAAACAAATCCGTAACTATACTCATCTTTCAAAGAACTATGCATTGATAAATCGATTCCCATTAATTTGGAAGAATTAAGTGAAGCGAATTGATTTTGTTTGCTCTTAAAATCAGTTTTAGACACAGTAGAGAAATCATTTTTACATTGATTTTGATTTTTTTATCACAAAACATCGCGAATCATATACAGATACTCAGTATTATATATTTTAAAAATATAAAACTTCATTTTATTACTTATTATTTACTATAGAATATGATTTTATTAAAAGGAATACGGAAAAATAGAATATCATTACAAAAATTTTATATCGAAAAATTCATAAACAAAAATTATGGCGAAATTTACGAGTTTAGTTTTTAAAAAATATTTAACATCTAGCAAAGCATGCGTTTGTCACACAGATATTTAAATATCATGTTCAATCATAAAACATCATCAATATAGCTTTTAAAAGTCTCTGTTCAAGTTGGCGTCCTGTGGAGTTTTGAAACACTGCAGCTCTTAAGAGACAGTCATCGTGCAGATTCATGGGCTTCATTGCCAATTATATCAACTTGGCACTCCGTTTACACTCGCGGCATCAACGCATCGATCCGAGAATTCATTTGTCGGAATTTAGCGAGTTTTTCTTTTGTCTGATCGCATTTTCCGCACTAATTTTCACACATTTCATGATGCATTTCTTTCCAAAACTTTCGAAACAATTTTCAAATTGAATAAGTTGTTATCCATTCGTTTTAATTCACGACAAACAAAAGAGAAGGAAATTAATATCAACAATAATCTCAAAAGTCACTCGAAATAGAAAAAACTCAACACAATAAAATTTTAACAATTCACTCATTGCCAAATAAATACACAGTAAAACAAAAAGTCACAAATAGAAATTTTCAGAATCAAAAAACCCATTTTTTTACTTTTTTCACATAAAAACTAAAATCGAAATAACTGTAAATTTTTTTGAAAATCTTTTTTTATTAAAAAAAATCTTTTATTGTGAGGAATATTTGGAATGTTGATGTTTTGTGTGTTGTTTGAATGTTGTGTGTTGATTTGCGATTGGGTCTCTCCTAATCAGATGGATGATCAATATTTTAATTATTATAATCTGAAACTAATTTATTCAAATTTAGATTTAAAATTCAAATTTTTAATTTATAATGATTGTAAATTTTAAATGATTTTATTAATTTTATTTTTGTAAATATGTAAATTATTAAATCGAATTAATATATTTAAATGATAATAAAAGTCATTTATATTTCAATAAAATTTAAATAAATTTTATAGTTTCAAGTTAGTTCAGATTATGGATGAGAAGTATAAAGCATTGATTGATTAATTTTAGCGAATTCTAATATTATGGATTGTCATAGAGATGATCCAAATTGTGAATGTAATAAATGTTCTACCAAATGTTCAATCAAAACACTGCAAATAAATTCATCTATCCAAAAAGAGAAAATATTTTTATTTTTCCTTACGTAGCTTTTGTATTTGTGGAATGGATACATAGGATGTGCTAATGTAAGTAAATTTTGTAAGTATTATCACACTATTTAAATTAACTTTTACCCAAGATATGGCTAAATCTAATTTTCGTCTTGGAATTAGTTTAAATAAAGCAATAATTTATACAAAATTTGTTTAAATATTTCATTTTTAACTATTTTTTATGAATATGAAAAATACAAATTCAAAACGAAAGAGAAAGGATTTAAGTATCGAAGAGAAAGAAATCGTTAAAATTATTCGATGAAGATAAATGTTGTTCTCAAGTTTTTTTATTAGGTTGTATAAATAATTTTATGAAATTCAGAGACTCCAATTTAAATCCAAACTTGAATACCAAACAAAAAATAGCAATCTAGTAGAAAAGTATGAAAATGAAGAAACCAATTATAGTTCTGTTAAAGAGGTGGAAGAGGATACGGCTATAACATGATTCGGAGACTATGAGTATGCATGAACACTTGAAACATACTTACAAACTAACATTTCTGATAAGATTAACAAAATATGGGCTTTGATTGATGGAATTCAAGGAGAAAAAGCATCAAGGCAATTGAAAATCACAGACTTTATTATGGGTAAAAGAAATAAAATTGTAAAGTCAGTGTAATAAATACGTGTTTTGTGAAATCTTTGATATTTTTGTATTTATAAGTGTTCATATTATTTTTTATATGAACATTTCAAAAATCGAACGCTAGTGTTCATACTGAACAGGGTTCACTGTTCAGCTTCTTTCACAATTTTAATTCGATTTTGTTTTATATAAATAATTTTGTTAATTAAATAAAAAATATTATATTCCTTAATTAAATAAAATTTAATTTAAATAGAAAAAAAATCATTGAATTTATATTTTATAGATATTTATTAAAATTTAAAGAGATTATTCAGACAATTTCTTTTATTGAAATAAAGCTTTTAATTAAAAATTTATAAAGAAAGAAGACAGGGAACTCACGCATTCCGTTGCTTTCCATACGGCTGGCCATGTTTACAGTATCCCCAAACAGACAATATCTCGGCATCTTGACTCCAACGACTCCGGCGCAAACCATCCCTGCAACATTGACTTCCCATTAATTAATAGACATTTTATAAACAGTCGATACAACGAAATTAAATAATCAATATTTAAATACTATTCGATTACTTAATAAACAGAAATATAAATAGTATTTAATAAAAATATAATATAATTTTAAGAAAAATACTAATATTTATTATTAA
>MQRK01242781.1:0-16090 GCA_001938485.1 Girardia tigrina | reverse complement strand
GATGTGAATTGTTATATAAATAAATTTTGGTGTTAAAAAAATGAATCCTGATATTGAGGTTGCAACCACTTCTCACACACATATTTAAAACAAATTTTCCTGTTAATTTAATTATCTCGCCCCAAATTAAATCTCGCCCAAAAATTAAATTCTTTTCGATTCAATTTTTAAAATCCTGAAAATTTACTTCAAAAATTTATTTCAAAAAATATTTAAAATTTATTTTCAAAATTTATTTAAAATAGCTTATTAAAACTATTTTTATTTATAAATAAATATTTAATATTTTATAGTTTTCTTAACATTTTTAATTTTAAGATATTTAATAGATACATTAAAAGATATTTTTATTTTTAAATATATATTTATTTTTTTATGCTTTTCTTTTATTATATCATTTTTAATTTTAAAATATTGAATAAGCATATTAACATTAAAATATTTTACCCCTTTCAATTAAAAAAATAATAAATTATTCTGGTGAGATAAAAATTTAAATTAACCCCTCATACCTTCGAATGGAATTGATCGAAGTAAAGTGAAACATCACTTCCTTGAGATCGATCTCTTCAGTAGCATAAGAGTGATTGGAAATGTCCCTACTCTTCAGAAACACCTAAATTAGTGAACAACGGATCTCTAAAAAAAAATTCATTAAATTTAAGTACCACAGAAAGATGGCTCTTGATAAAGTCTCTTGACTTTGACAATCTTTCTAAATATGCAACATCAATATTCACACAGAATATTTTTATAGTTAAATTTATTCTATAATAAGGTAACATTATCTCTTTGATCCCCGGTTCAGTAATTAAATAAAATATTGAAATTTATTTCTTAATATAAAGTCGGCAAAATAATTGATCAGTCGCTTGATCTTAACTCAATAAAACTTGGAAGACGAAATAAGAAAAGAAATAAAATCATCGCTTAATGAAAGCGTTGATCAAGATCAATTTTAGTTTGCGATTTTTTATCTTCCTTTCTGATTTCCCTCATAATTGATCTCCTGAGATCACGAGATATAAAATTTCAATCATGCTCTTTGACCTTGTTGTCGATAAAGAAGACAACACAAAAATCAGCGGTTTGGATTAATTTTATATTTTCGGTATTATTGATAAGTCATTTAATTATTTAATTATTCTAAAAAATGCAGTACTCGAATAGATTAACAATTTTATATGAATTTTCTTATACAAAAAGATAAAACTTTTGCGAGTTTCCACTTCAAAAGGTAAGTTTAAAAGTCTTTTAACTAAAACTTTTGATTCTCTTAACAACGAACAGTTCCGTAAAGTACCATAGATTGAAAACTACAGTATATTTATTACCATTCAGAAGGGGCAGAATTTAGACAAAAATTTTAAATATTTTAAATTAATTTTGCAATTACATTTTAAATTTGAATATGTCTATTTCGGATCAGTGATAGTTTTTAAATTAAAAAAAATAAAATTAGACTAAAAAAAAGAAAATTTTATTCAATTAAACAAATGAAAGGAAATTTTTGTGTTTGTTTTACTGCATTAATTGCAGTGTTTGCTATTAGTGATTTTTTGTTTATTCTGTTGGTGGTAATTGAGTTTCGAATTTTGGTGTACGTAACAAATAAAGTTTATTTGAAAATTATTCATTTTGCTTCGAAATTAATTAAACCGTTTAATGTCATTAACTTGTTTTGTAAAATTGGAAATGACTTTATACAAGAAAAAATATTTTCATTGTTGACTTTCATGCTTTACTATTTCAATTGAAAATATTTCTAAAGACTAAAGGTACCTTAAACTGGATCATTAATGAATTGCTTTGTATAAAAAAAGATAGATCTCAAAAGGGAAAATATGTTCACTCAATGCATTTTTAGAGATAGAATTTGATGATAACCTCCAGAAAGCTTAATGTATTTAACATGAAAGTTCCTGATCGTTGCGGTTATTTTCTTTACATCATTCATTATTAGAATTCCGATTCAAATTATCTCTAATGGAATGCATTCTTATAAGCCCGAGTGCTCCGGAACTTACCTCCGGACCTTAATTCGATCGAATATATTTTAAGTGTATTTAAAAAGTTCAAGGTAATAAAAGGAAGAAACTTTGAAATCTTTGGAGGATGATTTACTTTTACCAATTTTAAATGTCCTAGCATCATTTGACCCAGATTTAAAATACAAATGTCTTCATTTTGAATAAATTTAATAAAAAGACGTGATATAAAAACTGTTACTATGAATGTCACAATGAATAGATTGAATATATTTATCTTATTGAAATATATCTCATATAGATTTTTCTATCCTTTCTTTTCAATAGTGATTTTTCGAAATTGTTTTATCTAATTTTGAAATTTTATAAAGATAATGAAAGGAAATGTTTACTTTAGATTGGGGCTCGAATATTTACCTATCTTATTGGACAAGGTACAACAGAACGTGACATGGTCACTAGTATGGCTTGTAAAAACAGAGGTAATTTAGGATCGACTTTTTTATTTATTATATTTATCTTAAAAGGGTATGCTGTTGAAATTGCTACATTGGCCGATGTAAAAGAAAATGTGCAAAAATATTTAAATGTTGTAGCCAGAAGAAATGCCTTAATGCGTAATTCGTTTAGCGTCTGGACAGGAGTTCATCAGATGCAAATGCAGCCGAACGTGAAATTGTATTTTTTCTGAAATACTGAATTATTTCTTGTGCAGGAAGAAAACACTTTATCTAATAGTAGTGGATTTATATATACAACGCCAATTAGTACAACTCCTTTTAGTATATCCTTTGCCTCTAATACTACAGGACCGTATTCAACGAATGTAAGTCTCACTTAAACGTTTTGTCAAATTAGGGGTTATTAATGTGTATTAGATGATGGGGAATTTTTCATTAAATATGACAACGCCTATGCTACCAATTCAGAATACGAAAATTGAGATATTTGAAGAAAAGGTATTTTATTGTAATACCGTGTTTAATTAATGTTTACTTAGCCGATTACGTTATTCGTAACAGCCTCTAAAGCAGCTTTTGATGAGACAAATGAAACAGTAAGGACAATCATAAACTATCGTAAATGTTACAATTAATTCTTAAGTCTCAGTTGGATAATGGTTTACTCCTCGGAGCTGCTGGAGTTGATGTGCCTATCAGTGAATTCCTTAAGACAGTACCTTTCTGGAGGGTAAGTATACTGATTTTTACATTTTTTTAAAGTCGTCTCTACAGCTAGGATTTTGTCAATTTTCGCATAGATACATTATCACTACAGCATTTAAAACTATTCTTAAATATCCAAAGTGTTTTGTGCAACAGTCAATGATCCAAATAAATGACTTTTAATTTAAAATTTATTCACAAATGATGATATCGTATTGACAAACGCTCAGAAAATGACGTATTTTATATTTGTTATTTTCAATAAGTTACTATTAAATCTTAATGCCTATACATAAGTTACCGCAAAGATGATGTGGTGCTCCGGTCAACTAAGCGGAAAAAACTGTTAAAAATAATTAAAGACAATAATCTTTTTGTTCAAATAATATTGATGTAAACATCTTTTGAATTTTTTAAATATACAAATAAATATTTTCTTGATCGATTTTTTCTTTTGTCAAATGACTTTAAATGAAATCGATCCGGCTGAATATACCGCTGCCTCATTCAGCGGATCGGCAGTGGGGCGATTCAGTCGGACTCGTCGTGTGGGCCACCGACCGATACATCAAGTGATTAACGTTTTTCATGTTATACCATTAAAAATAAAAATCATCCTACGTTTTTTTTATTACATAATTTATTGTACACTTTATATAGCTTTTAGATGCCTTAGTTTTGCTTGTTTTATTGAATACAGTATTTTATCGAATTAGCGCAGCGGTACGTTTATTAATTTTAGCTACCCACACAGAGCACGTTTATTCAAAGAGAGCGTTTATTCAAAAGGGTGCGTCTATTCGTTTTAAATTTATTTTTAAGCAAATTGTCGGTTAACTTGCTATATTTGACGGCAAGAGTATTTTTTTTAAAAAAATCAAGTTAATTTCTTCAATTTGTCGAAACGAAAAAAAGCAGAAAAAAATAAAAATGATTATGATATATTAATAACTTTGTTTTTTTTAATATTGTTTTAATATTTAAACAATATTTACTGCCTTCAAATAACGCAAGTAAGCTATATTGTCTTTTATCTTGTTTATGAATCATAAGTCTTATGATAAAGCATTTTTGTATTTATTATTATTATTTTCGTTACCTTTTATTTAAAACTAGCGCGCTCGGCCCGCTTCGCGGCCCTCTCTTGTCGGGGGTTCAATGTTATTAGATCACGCGACTTTTTTCTGAAAGCATTTTTATTGAAAATTTCAGTGTTTCGAGTATAAAAAATCGTATAACAAAAGTTTTTATTTCTGTTTAATGCAAANTTTGAAAATCATATCTCGAGACAAAATGATATTTAAGAAATTACGGTTACAAAAATCGCATTCATTCTAATATCAGTCTAATATTTATTTATTAATATACAATCATTTCAAAAATTTACGTTACAGCGTTAGTGAGGCAGTGAGGCAGGCAGTGAGTGACTTGGGCTTTTATAAGATAAGATTAATAAAGATTGATCTCATTTTCGAATTAATAAAACTGGAACTTTCATTCTATAACTAATCAGAATTATTACTATTTAATGGGGTGCGTTTATTTATTTTTTATTTATTATTATTTATTCATTAAAAAGAGGTAACAAAGGGAGTGCGTTTAATCAAAAGGGTGCGCTAATTCGATAAAATACGGTATATGCTAAAATTAATGGGTACATTTATTATCGATTATTTTTTTCTTGAGGTCAAACAATTTGCGATAATGTATATACTGTGCCCAAATTTCTATTGTTCACCAAAAGTGGTCGGAAACCTAAGCTTCACTAGCAACACAAAAAAAACTTCTACTACTTCACTATAATGCTCGATCATATATTACAAACGCTACTAACGAAAAGTTGATAGAAGTGACTTGTAGATTCTATTTCTCTCTCTAACAATTTACAATCTTTTTCGGCTATTATCAAATTTATTAACCACCCAAAACTTATCAAATGACAATGATGTCCAGATAGAACTCAGACTTCTATTCATGCAGCATGAGCTCACTTGTTGACCGGAAACAGAAGGTGGTTGACGCGAATGGTTGACATTTTATAAAATGAAAAGTTCTTTAATAGATTTTGTAATAATTTGGAATTTGGTTGAATGAACGTTATTTATTTTTCCGGTGCCTAATATATGTACATAATTATACACTTACATCTTTACAGTGTAATTATAATATATTTATGTTTTGGTTAATTAAAAAAATACGTCTTTTTTAGATTGGTGTCAATGCTTATTTATTTGGTATAACAAGCAATGGTTTTGTTCTGTTTCATCCTAAATATGCACCTCAGGTATGACTAGAATATTACACTAACAATTTTCATTATTTATGTAACTTTAGTACAAGAAACACATGAAATATTTCTATCGAAATGTCGACATAAGTGAACTAGAAATTGATGCAGATGAGTCCCTTAATAATATGACTTTTGTAAGACATTTTTTAACGAATTAATTTCAACAATTAAATTCTTAGATAAGAAATGACCAAATAGTGCAATCCAACAGCTCAGTAAGATTTTTTAGATTAACTTTTTAAAGGGTTTTCAAATCATGTACCAGATTTTTAAAAATAATATGATCAATTGTTTACAACTGTACGCTTGGTTTTACAAAACTAGTTTCATTTCTGATTTAGATAAGTTGTAATTAGAATTATTGATAGCAGTGTTAAGAGGGGTTCAGATAGATTTTTGAACATTGGAGTTTGTTAAATTAGTAAATTATATAACATGAATACATTTGTAAAAATACCAATGTCTAAAAATATATAAATATACGTGAAATTAAGATATTGTAAAATTATTAAATTAAAAAATTGTATTTTTTTCTAATATTTTAACTATTTTTTAATAAAGCTAAAACACCATTGGGCATGAAAGCAGATCTAGTTTACCAATATAAATGTCACTAGTGTGAATCCTTGTACATTGGAGAGAAAAATCGTCAACTGCTAACTAGAATCTCTGAACATATTCAAATAAGTAGAAATAGCTCAATTTTGGGTCATATTTTGAAATAACAACACTCATCCATTTAAAAATATATTTCAAGACAATATATTTCCACGGATCTACCGTCATCTTCAGGTCACTAATTAATAATCAATTCACCTGTATATAAATACAAAAATGATGATTATGTAATCGATTGCGTGAAATCATGCTAATCAAAAATTCTCAATAAGATGGTTGAGACTGCCAATTGAACATTGATTTTAGGACAACGTGACCTAATTAACAATGCTTCACACGACACTCTCTCCCAATAACTGTCAAAATGCTTACACAGAATTTTGACAGTTATTGGGAG
The DNA here is from genome assembly GCA_001938485.1 of Girardia tigrina. NCBI lineage: Eukaryota > Metazoa > Platyhelminthes > Tricladida > Dugesiidae > Girardia > Girardia tigrina. Next base: position 9,631 of record MQRK01242781.1, on the reverse strand, counting down.
AGAGTGTCGTGTGAAGCATTGTTAATTAGATCACGTTGCCCTAAAATCAATGTTCAATCGGCAGTCTCAACCAGCTTATTGAGAATTTTTGATTAACATGATTTCATGCAATCGATTACATAATCCTCATTTTTGTATTTATATACAGGTGAATTGATTATTAATTAGTGACCTGAAGATGACGGTATATCCGTCGAAATATATTGTCTTGAAATATATTTTTTAATGAATGAGTGTTGCTATTAAAAGAAGATTTTCATCCGGATTTCGTTTTATCAATATGTTGAAATGTCAAGGAAATTATAGGGTAGGACATGACAGTAATTTTTGGGTTTTAATCGATGACTTTGATTATAATTATGAAAGGATATTTACTGAAGCGCTGTTAAATAAGTTTATAAAATCTTGTTTAAATGTGCAAAGTGATTAATCAAATCATATTAAAGTATTTTAACGTAATACATTAATGATGTAATAAGCAGTAGTAGACGATTAAAATGCAGAACTGTTGATGCCATAAAAGCGAAACATTTTCTTTGAATAAATATTTAAAATGGTATTATTGTATTATTGTTTTAATTATCTATATTTGTATAATTTGTAATCATCGATTTCTGATTAGTTTCAACTACGAAAAGAGATGTTAGATCAAGATCCAGATATGGATGTGAAATTTGCAGGAAATCTTGCTACTTATCAGTTAATTGATGATTTTGTAAATTATCATATTTCACGTTTCCTTTATTTTCTATTTATGTCTTAGAAAACTGCTTTTAAAGTTGATAGAAAATATTTTGTTACTGGTATAAAAGAAACATCTTACAAATTTGGATTAGCTGTTCCGGTTGATCAAAAAGTGCCTTTGTATATATCAAAAGATTTTAAAACTATCGGTTTCACTTTTTGCTTCAAATAGAACCAAATTATTATAATAATTTTCAGGAAAAGAAGAAATGAAAAGTGAATTAAAGTTAGACTATGAAAAGTCGAAAGGAGAATGTAGCAAGATTTTCACCCAGAAGAATGAAGGGGGTTTTACAATGAAAAAATAGTAAGAATAAAAAATTAATTTTTTATAAATAACTTTAAAAACAATAAACAATTACTGAGAAACAAACAAATATATTTATATTTTAGTAAAAAACAACGTCATTAAAGATGACTGAAATTAAATACACCTATCCCCCGATTTACACAGTACTTGTTTTACACTTTTCCGCTTTTAGATGTATATTTAAATTTAAATCTGTTTAATATGATACAAATTGTTATTTTATTAATTTCCAATTTTTAAAAAAAAATTTTTTTTAAACAATATTGTTGTAGATTTCCCACGAGGATTGCCGGCTTGCATTGAGTATAATGGCGAATATTTTGAATAATTGTTTTTTTTTCGGTTGTTCTTTAAAATATAGTTTTTAAAAATATATGTTTGATTAGATGAAAGATTTTTCTTACTTATCGGACACATTGTCAGCAGCGAGGCGTACCGTTTTCCGTAAGGTATTTAGCATACAAAAGCAGATTCAGGATTGCATCATTTGGTTTTTATAAATTAAATTTTACTACCATTAGAAAAAATAAAGTTTTCGGTCAGTATGTACTCCTTCTATCTGTATACCCGCTTTATATTCTCTGTATAATCTTTTATGTGTTTGTGTGTGCTGCATTTTGTCTGTATTGCTGCTATGCATAAAATCACCTGCCAATCAACCTACTTGATATGATTGTCCATAATAAAGTTATTGGCTAGTATGTAGTTCTTCTATCTACAAGCCTGCTTTATATTCTCTGCTCTTTTTTTACATGGTAACAGCACATTTACCCCCTACAAAACCCCCCAGGACAAAAACCCGGCTTCTGTATTTAAGAAAATTGCCATTATTTTAAAAAGTTTAAAGATATTTAAGTAAAATATATTTTTAATGGCGTTCCTATGTGTCAATTTACTGATTGCAATGTACAGTACATAAAGAAAGATAGAAAAATATTCAAATTAATCGGTTTTCTGTTGGGGGGGATTTTAATCGGGAGGTTTTTATCCTAGGGGGTTTATGTCCTAGATCCTTTTTACATACAGATGTATTAAATCTCATTACTTGCTGCATTACTGTACCAAAACGTTTTTAAAAGGCTTCATGTACATATAAATCTATTTTGGGGGAAAGTAGAAATTAAATGAATACCCTTAATATTAGAACGTCTTACGATGAGAAATAATAAGTTAACATAATTTGCTGACACTCTGTAATTAAAAATATTTGAATAATTCATTATTTATTTTAGTGAGTTTTGCTATTTGAATCAGTATATAGCCTCTTTGCAAATTCAAAGTCCTGTGTGTACTTTAATTGAGGTAATGACCAATGGGTCTACCCTAAAAGATTGTGTTGCCAAGACAAGAGAAGGATCAGTATACATTAATAATGTTTATAATGAAATCAAATCAACAGCGGAATTTCCTGAAATTTGGAAGGCTGTTGATGGCCAAAAGTAAATACTTATTTTTTTACGTAATTCTGACATTAAGAATTATAGTAATAGTATTCAACAAATTTTTTCCATGCACCATTTTGGATTGATTCGTTATCATAATTATGAAACCCTCAGCTATGAGTTAGATTTAATTATTCTCTTTTTATATAACAAGATTTATTTTTCAGACATTTCATCGCAAATCATAGTTTAGGTATTAACGATCCTCTCTATCAAGAAACAATTCTTACTTCTCAGCTCTTAGGAAACGAAATTCTAGTTGCCAGACCATTACCAAATGAAGGTTCATTTATAAGAAGTATCCTTACATTATTTAGGTTAATATTTATTTTAGTTATAAAGAACATTGTTAGAAGTTCATTGATATTTACTGTTACAATGCCCCTTACCAAATCCGATGTCCCTGTTGGTATTGTTGGAGTACAAGCAAAATATGAATATTTTCATTCGATTTTGATTAATAATTCCATCTGTAAAAAATCCGATACGATTGAATGTTTTCTGATAACACATTCAGGGCTCATTTTGGTGAACAATCAGGATGTAAAACATGTAATATTTCTTTTCTAAAATAACTATTGCCTAATAATACATATTAATTCTATATACTGACAAACGAGATTAACTTATTAAAGTCTAAGGATAAAATATGTATAATATTTGTCTAAAAATGTGTTTGTTTGTTTGTTGGTCATAGTTTAAAATGTAAAATTGCGGATGAACGGGAGTGAATCCATTTAAGGACGTTGTCAATATGGAAAGCCCGCATCAATACAAATCTGTCGGTACAGCGCCTTAGTCGAAAAACTCCCGGAAGGCAATGAAATCGATCGAAAACGGTTCAAGTAGTTAAATGGTTAGATTAACACTGATTTTGAATAATGACGATTTTGATGATTCCTACACGGAATTTCGTGAAAATCTTTATGAAAATGCTACTAAAATACTAATTTATTTGATAAATGACGATTTCTATCACATATTTACTAATTATATTTCTAAAAATCAATTTAGTATAAATTTGCAAAATTTCGTTATCATCTGAATCACGGTTTGTCGGTTAAGCTGAAATTTTACTATGATCATATATGTACTGATAAAATGCGAAATGGTCGAGGAACAGAGCGGGAATCCGCGTAAAGTTGAGATAACTCTACATAGTCCGCATCGAGATGGTTCTGTCTGTACAGCGCCTTTTCCGAAAGGTACCAGCAGCCGATTTAATTGATTGACTGTTAAATCAACATCAGAATTCGAAACAGTAAATAATAAATTATAATAATTACGATTTAAAAATTAAAACAGAAACTTTCAAAGTCGAAAATTCAGCTCATTCGTCATATATGACGGGTGTTTTACTAGTAAAATATAATTATTTCACCGCAGCAACTTTTCGTTGATAATTAAACTTCACTGAATTCAAATATGTTAATGAAAAAGTTGAATTTATTAAATTTTACAAATTGAATTGGAAAAAAAATTAATAGATTAATTTTAGCGAAATAATTGAATTAACAAGAAATTTGTTTAAATATGTGAATTATTGTCATTAAATAAAAGGTTGGTGTTGAGTTATGAGCATTGAATCTGTTAATAATGAAAGTTGTATAAACGCTACTTACAGTGAAAATTTGAACCAAAAAAGCTTTCTAAGGTCTGGAAATATAACAAACAGTCCGGAAAAAAATCGTGGAAATACAGAAATATGCGATTTGGTTTAACAACCGATTTTTCGATGATTATTCCAATGTAGTTTTTGTTGACGAAACCACTTTCAAACTCCATAATCGGAGCACGTTCACTCAATCAAGAAGAAGAACGAGGGTAAATGTTGTCATCCCGACCAGGAGAGGAAGATTGGTGACGTTGATTACCAGTATTCTTGGAATTATTTTTAAAGTTATTTCAAATTCGACTGAATTTCGAAGTGTTTGAGATCTATCTTCGGGAAAGTTGTGCCTATTTACGAGATACTGCAGATTTGCAAAGAGCGTGTATAATTCTTGATAACGTCCGCATTCATAAGAGGTAAGAGGTTGAACAAATAACCAAAGAGTTTGGGTATGTGTTTAAGTTCCTTTATCCTACATGCTGAATCTTATCGAATTTCGCTTTTTCAAAATCACGATAGGTACATGAGGGTGACTAAACACGAATTCGAATTTAGTACTTGCTGATGTTCCTTAAGAAGAGTCAATTTGTAAGAAAATTCAAAATTTAATTACTTGCAATGGACGAGACTGAATGTTTAATTTGTGGAACTCCTTTTATAGAGTTACCAGAAACAGTGAAAATTGATAAATGTCAACACATGTTTTGTAAATTTTTTTTACGAACATGCCTTCTTGAAAATCCAATTTGTCCTCTTGATCGTAATCCGGTACAAAGCGTTATAACATTTAGTAATTCGCAGAAGAATTATACAACTTTTTCAATAGGCTCTTTTATTTCAGACACCATTTCCAATGAGAGTCATATTAAAATTATTCGAGATATTTTGTCAAGTTTTTCATTGACTTTTGAACAACATAATTTATTTACAACCTCTCTACAAGACCTTTACTCACAAAGTAACAAAGAGAAATTTCTAACAGTATTATATACGCATTCCAGGTTAACAATGGTGGAATTAAAAATATTTTTCTCACAATTTCTAACAAATAATCATACTTATTCAAGGAAGTTTCTTTATTTTAGAAAATTAATTAGGAATAATAGGAATAGTATACTCAGCCTTGCTTGTATTTCTATGAGACATAAATCTATTGCGCCTTTGTTTTTGGATTATAAAAGAGAACTAAAATATGTAAATCTAATTTATCATATATTTGTAGATATCGACTTTTATTTTGTCAGAATTTATGAGTTTTTCTCGGAATATTTATGTATCTCCTCTGTTTTTTCAAATAAAATATATTTTCACAATCGTTACGAAAAAACGGAATTTATCCTTTCCAAAACGAATAAAACATTATTTCGCTATATAAAATTAAGTAAAACATTATATCTTGATATATTATCAAAGTTTAACGAATCGGACGAGGCAAATATATTCTAAAATGATTCTGAAAAATGTTTGATTTGTTGTGAAAATGTCAATGATAAAAACAACAAATCACATCGCAGCAGTAGATGTGGCTGATTATATTCGTCAAATAAAACGAAATCTAGTTAATACCGCTGTCCAGTTACCTTATATTCATTAAAAAAAATTTACGTTTTTCCTTTTTCAATAAAAAAGAATTGTTTTCTCGTTTTTATTCAATCATTTCACTTGTATTGTTTTTCGTTTCAATTGAAAAAAAATTCGTAATATATTAAAATATCAAATTAAATTTATAGAAAAATAAGAAGAAACTTAGAATATTTTATGTTTCTCTAATTATTATTATAACGTTGTATTTGTATTTGAAGAATGGAAATTTACTAAACGAAATCGATTGTGCGTTAATGGAAAATCTCGTTGTAACTAATATTTTTACTCAGTTAGTTTTTAGACACTTTCTTTCAAAGTATAAATGATGTTACCTAGACAGTCCGTGTACGACTTCCAAGCCCTTTGCCCGAATCAAACTCAACAGATGGATAGTTTTTCTATGAGGCTTATCAATGTAAGATCAATCTTGTTCTTATTATTAAAATTGAAATTTCTTTAGCCATTCACACAAATATTTCAACTGACTTTATGGCTGTTTTATGAATTTTTTATGTTAGTTTTTACCTTTTTAATTGAGTCCTTATTGTAGAAAATTATTTGCTTTTTAGAATTATTCAAAATTTTTCAATAAGTAGTTTGTTTTGGTCTTTGACAACTCAAGATGGTGAGTAACTGTTATTTGAAGTTTTTATTTAGTTTTTATAATTTTATACATTTGTATGTAAAATATTTAAATCTCATGCAGTGTCGACCCCCAGATATTTTGGCTCCCGAGGCGAGAGACTAGAACGGCGCACTTAAAAAATTGAAAACCAAATAAAACACTAATGTTAACATATGTGGTGCCGTTGTTAACGAAATAATTAGATCACAAATATAGATCTAAAACAAATTTGTTAATAACGACAAAAAATATAAAATCATGGAAATAATTTTTTTTCAAAAATTGCTTAAATAGTTAATGAAGGACAATTTTCATTTAAAATATTGATTGTTTCTGGTTGATTATGCCCTTTATAAACAAAGTTTATGTTGATTGCAGTTTTGTTAGCTGATTTGGAACCGCATATAACATCTCCTCCATTCGCCAAATCATTTAATAACGTGCCGGCCTCATCAATTTCCGAGGTCGCGACCAGCTCGTGATGTCACCGACTGCTACCTCCCAATTACGAGGGCTCTAGGCTGTCGCTTAGTTCGCATATATGGATGGGCCTACCCTGCACTCATGAGATCACTTGTTTTCAAATCTTCTTGACATCTCTTTAGAATTTTTATTCTTTTGTGATGCATTGTCGAAGGAAGCTATTACATGTTTTCTGAAACATTAATTTTGCTTTTGTTTTTATAACTAATATTATATCTTTTATTCTGCTAAATCGGTATTATTAAATAACTACACTTGGTCCTCTTTTTATGCGATGGATACGTCCCAGAGCGCATAAAAACGTGTAAAAACACCTTAAACAAAACTTAAAATCATATAAATGTTCCATATTTTAAAAAAATATCCGCATAACTTAAAATCGCATAAACACAAACCGCATAAAAAGACGACCAAATGTTTAATATTTTCCGACTTTAATTGGTAATCTTCCCGCATTTGTATTGACAACAGAGCTCTTTTGCTTGTAATGCAACAGAACTTAGAACTCAATTTTCGGAACAATATATGCTTTCGTTTTTATTGACCTTCAAAAGGAGAAATTATTCTAAACAACACTTTTAACAGGGTCTTGTTCCCTCTTTGGTACATAAATAAATCTATCCATTAACTAAGTGCTTCTTCTCAAAATATTCCACATTGATGTGTCTTTCATGAAGAACCGACTGACTGCAAAGTTTGTAATTTTTACTAACTACATAAAAAATAAAAATAAATTTACGAAAATAAACTATTTCATCAATTATTTATGGATTTTTATCGCTTAAAATTGCATCTGCATCATTCTATTAAAAAAAGCAGTCGATAACATGTAGACATCTCGTTTGTCTTTCCATTTCATTGCTAGAAGAGCTGAAGACGAAAACCATTGAACATCTCCTTTTCGTGATTTTTCAGTGAATTTTGGCAATCCTTTGCGATTTTTTCTCACAATTCCACATGCTCCAGTTTTGTTCTGATGCAATTAATTGAATAGAGTTTGACTAGAGTACCAGTTATCTAAATACAAAACATGTCATTTGTTCAGATAAGGTTGTAGCAAAGACATGATGATAGATCCGCTAACGCCGAGATTCTCTAAATAATCAATGTCAGTTTCGGAACCGTTGTGGACAATGAAATCTAATATTGCTTTCGAGTAACAGTCGACTAATTCAAATAAACTTAAACAAAATCTACTTCTTTTTGATGGTATGTATTGCTTGAATGATAAACGGCCTTTTCACAGCATCAAAGGATTTAGAAAAGTTAATAGTGATATTTAGAAAAAAACCGCATCAAAAAATTCCTCTTCGTTCAAAAGTTATAAGCCGTAAACCCATATACGGGTCTCCGGTAGTCAACGGGTTAATAAAAGATTCAACAAATTCTTTGTTACAAAATTTTAATAAAATACCTTTTTAATTTTAACAAAAAAGTATAAAATTTAAATTCGCAATAAATGAAATAACAATATCTATATTTATATCTGTTTTTATTTGTGTAAAAAGAAAGTGCAAAAGTTCCTCGAACATATTTGTATAAAAAACTTTATTTGTGATAGAAATAAATTTTAGTGTCATGAGTTTAACTTTTGAATCCGAACCCAATACTCTTATTACTTTTGGAACACCCTATAGATACGGAAATTATATTCTTAGGTGAATACAATCTAACAATAATGTCACGAAAATTTATCTTTCCGTTTTCCATTCTCCAAGTAGTGTTCGAAAAATACTCAACGGATATTTCCGGAGTTTAATTTCATAAAAATATTGAAAAATCGACCATGTAGAACAAAATGTATTTGATTTAAATTTCTCCCCAAAAAAGTGATTCAGATAAACAAATTATTTTTATCACAAATCCTTATTACTTTTTATTGTGAATTGTTTTTTATAAATATGAATATTGGATTTTAATATATAGATATATTTATAAATATTAATATTTAATTTTTTTTGGTCACTACACTCCATATTTCCTTTACTTACTAATCTATTGTAAATACCATTTTGTAGAGGTTATATTCCTTCACTACTTTTAAAGCTAACGGTTAAGTGACTTTATATTTAAGGAAATTCCGTACATTGATAGTGAGAATATATGAGCACGAACTTTGCCAACCATAATCTCTTCATGACAACATTTTAAATAATGTCACAATAGTTTTATTGTATTTAAATTGTGAATAATACCTTTTGGTATTATTGAATATGTGAATTATGTAACTAATTATTCAATATAAATACTTTATCTTTGAAAATAGGGATCTTATTTTGTAAAAATATTATTTCATTTTATGGGACACAGTTATATCCAGCCGAAATTGATTGAGCTCAGTTGGGTTCCGCGTCACCACAAAAATATAAAGCAATTTGCTTTTGACAATAACGGATAAATTATAAATAATTAAAATATATTTATTTTAAGTTCGCATTGATGGATGAAATTTATTATTGTGTTATAAATATATATATATATATATATATATATATATATATATATATATATATATATACAAATACTCTTCTTTAAAGCTCTAAATCCTTCAGAATATGGTATTTTAGAACCATAAGTAGTCCTAAAATAGTCTCTGTCACATCCAAAGTTCAAAGTTTCCTCTCAAACAAATCGAAAACAGTTTGTGGTTTGCAAGCTAATCTGGTATATAAATTTAATTGCCACGGGTGTCGAAACTCCTACTTCGGAGAGACTGGGATCTGTGTTACCCTCCTCCCCGTGGTGGATCCTGGGAAACTAGATGGGTTAAAGTCCGTCTCTAGGCGAATGTGGTAACGAAACTTACAGGGCTAGCAATCCTGTCTGTGGAT
>MQRK01242779.1:33271-56025 GCA_001938485.1 Girardia tigrina | reverse complement strand
ATATATATTTTATATATTTAAATAATTCCGAGAAAGAGAATTCTCTTCCCGGTATTATCGCAAATTGCAAATTTCATATAGGTTAAGTACCTAAAATCGACTTTGTAATCCAACTTGTAGATTTTGTTTATAAAAAATAAATCTTATAAAAGAAACTTTGTTTTAATTTTCTTGTTCATAAATATAAACTCACCCAATATCCCAACAAATACATGATAATATACATTCAAATATCTCAAGAGCTATCAAAAATTAAAATCACTAAAGAAATGTGCGCTTATTACAACTCCATAATTCCTCGAAATGTACGACCATTAATTTTTTTCTCTCGATTGGAAACAAATAGAACTTCCAGTTTCGAACAAAGGAATGATTTTTCAGCTTTTTTGAGAGGGAATTTTATTTTCAGCACAAAAAATGGTGTTGGTATTGCAGGCGATACAAACGAATTTATTTAAGATCATATAAATTTATGATAATTTATATGTAAATTATGTTTAATCTATATTTTCTAGCAAACAATAAAAACAATATCATTGCTTAAAAAACGTAGTTTTTTGGAAACAAGAAATATCTTTGGGAGAAACAATATTAATCAGATATAAATCTTAATATTAACAAAAAATTCCTCGCAAACTTATTTTACTTTCCTGTAAAACAAGTGACTTGATAATTTCGAATGTTCCAAATTGAATAATTAAATAAAACAAATTTTAATTATAAAATTTTGTGTATTAAAAAATTAACTTTTGTTTGTGATCGATAAAATTCTTTAAAAATTTGTTTGTCGAAACAGTTGCTTAGTAACGTTTGTTTAATGTAAAAAAATTTAAATTTCGATCTAATTTTTTAAAAATTTTAGTCGTTATTTATTGATGGATTTTATAACTCAATGTCAATTTTAATAGAAGATTTCTCACAACTCATTAACAACAAATTTCAATAGAAATTGTATAGAAATCGGCCGGATTATTCTCCTGATATTATCAAGGAGATAATTGATGATTGTGAAATGAAAAATTATTTGAGTATCAATAATACCGGTTGTGAAACTGAACAAGAGAATTACTTTCTTTTGCCTGGCAACTCACTGGAATCGGCAAAAGCGAGTCTCAGATCAAAGAAGCTATTGTCGCATCAATTGGAAATCGAAATAAGCAATTTATACTGATATCGAGGAAGTCAAAAATAAAGTGGGCACGATTTCATTTAAACAAAGTTTTCGATTGATTTCAAAAAATTCACAATAGATATCCAAATCAATCGAACTAAACATTTCAGCCACAATGTATTTGAAAATTATAAAAAAAAACTTTTTTTAAATAACAACTAAATTAAACAATAAAAGAAAGAGGATTAGTTTTAACAAATTGTTTGTGATTGTTTAACAGAATTTAAACTAAGGCATTTCATCTGATAAAAGATGGTGGTGATTTTCTTATTGTTGCTCGTTTCAATCATTATTTATTGTTTGAGGAACAACTCCCGATCGAGGGTATATCAAACATCGAAAGATTATAATATAATCTTATACTCTCCTAATTTTATACTTAAAGCATATTGTTAGGGTTTCAAAAAATACATGGACATTTTTAACAAAATTTGGAATTAAACATAAATACTTCAATGTTTGTTTTATTTAATCCATTTTCAAAGCTGAAGAAAACTAATGAATAAACAGCAGTAAATTTAGTTTAGTGTGCCCAAGAAATTGTACAAAATTTAGCTCAAAAAATTACTCTACAATAGTACGCAAGTAAAGTTAATATTAATTTTTACTTTATATTTTTGAAATTTAATTAAAACCATAAGTACCCCGTATGGGAGAACAAGGTTTTTAGGTAGAAAACAAATCATCGTTCGTTTTGGAGATTCACAGTTTTTACTGAAATCTGTTAACTGGCACGAAATATTGTTTTGTGTTTGTATTATGTCACCAAAGAATTGAATTATTATTATTATTCTACGTGTTAATTTTCGTTATTTGAAAATAAATTTTCATAAAAGAAGTTGTGTTCATTACTTATATATTTATGTTGGAAGTCCTTACTGATTAATTTGAGTCAGATTACAGATTACAGATTAAAGATTTGTGTTTTAAAAAGTAAATATTTAAATTTAAAAATTTAAAATCCCAACAATATTATACATACTTTCTTACTATATGTACTTTCTGAAGAATCTTCTCAAATAAAATTGGAATTTACAGCTAAATTGTCATTCATAAATTTTAAACATTGTTAGGGCTAGCCAAAGTTACTAATATAATGAAAAAAAGATGATATTAAGGCTGTCTCTATACATAAGTGGATGGTATTCATGGAAATCATTGTTTAAAATCTTACTCCAATTTTGTTACCCTGTCTGCAAGAGCTGAAATCACAGAAAACATTCGGAACGTAATTTCGGTATGTTTGTCAATATCGAGAGCTAGCATAATATAATCCGTTTGTTTTTCCGTCAAATTGTTAATAACTTGAGTTCTTTTCAAATTCATGATAGCAGTTCGACAGCCCTGAACGAAACACAATTCATAATGAATAAAACATCATGGACTACTTTGTAATTAATAATCCCGTCCATATCATCATGATCTTCAACCGCAAAAAAACGAGCGTATTTCTCCAAATTATTTGGATCTACCAAGCGATAAGTTGATAAAAAGTTAACTTTTGAATCTGTCAAAATTGTGAATAAAGTTAATAATTAATAATTAGTTCAGTACTTTTCTCATCATTTGACTGAAAAATCTCTAAAAAAGATTTTTCTACAACCGATTTCATATGATCTTGAAGGGGCTTTCCTCCTCGTTTAAGAATTATTTTGACCCGCTGATCAGGTTTGACTAACAATTAGTTGTTAAAACTATGCAATGTTTTATTTAAAGAAAGTAAACTATTTAATATCTGAATAAGATTAAAGACATTTTTAAAATTTAATAATATTTTTTATGATATTATGAGAGTGAAATAATTCAGTCAACCAAAACAAATAAAAATTGTGGTCGTAAATCATGCGTATGAATCCTTCCTTGAAGAATTTACCTTTATCATTTGGAACAAGAATGTCTTAATTTAAATATTATTCAAATTAATTTAATTAAAATATTATATTTTATCAACCTCTTCCACTTATAAAATCAAAACTATAATTCAATTTCCATAACTTCCTAAATCTTTTATAAATATTTCATCTTAAAGCAGTTCGAATTCCCACAACTCAAAAACAATTTACCAGATTTCATAATATTGTTGCCAAGAATAAAAATTTGATGATGTTTAGGTTATAATATTTTGTTAAAATGTTTACTTAATTCTTTAGTACTTTGGGATGAACTAAAAATACCATAATCTATCAGAGATTGATTATTAATTTTATTATAAATACAATTTGGATCATCATTGGAACAATCCTTAGTAGAGCTTTCATTCATGGACATCGTTATTGATTGAAATGAAAATCTGTTTGGCAAATCCTTTTTATTCATACAAATATTAACAATTTTATTTATTTTATAATTTTAATTTGATAATTAATATTTTATTAAGTTAAATAATTTTTTATATCTTTTTTTGTGATATTTTTCGAAATTTCAAATTTAACTCTAATAATAAATTTTAAATTAAATTAAATAAATTAATTTAAATTATATTTTAAATTTTAACACTAAAAATACCAATCGACCTTCTCGGTAGTAGAGACACAGTACTAAAAAAACATGAAGCAACATATATTTCATCATTCAAAATATTACTCACATTTGTAATTACAAAATTTACTAATTATTAATTAACTCCTGCAAAATAATTTAAAAAGCATAATTTGAATAGCAAAAATTTTGAAAGTAGAACTATGGAAACAAAGAAAATAATCACTCATGATCTAGCGTTACTTTTGTTATGATTTATAACTTTCAAAGAATATTACAATGTTACATCTAAAAAGCATTTATGCCACATAATAGAATCTTTTAGCCAAACGGCAACGCCTTTTAATTTATCATAACATTTTTATTATAATGTTAAGGACATTGAGACAATTTTCATTTGAATCTTTATTATTATCACATGTAGAGTCATCACAACTCTCGACAAATCGTTTACCGTTTGACATCGCTGTAATTGGTTGTTTTATTTCTATTTTTAATCATGATTATTCGAACAATTTTCTAAATCTTTTTAAAATACGTAATTTCTAAAAATATTAATTAAATATAATAATTTTAACCATTTTCAACAAAAACTCACAATAATAAACATTTTATCAAATTGTTAAAATTGGCCACTATAACCGACTGGCCATTACATACTAAGTTCTATTTATAAGTCAAAGTCAGCGCCAAAGCATGCATTAAAGGTTGCTGCATATACAGTGCGTACATCAAGGTGGTTACTCTTAAGCGGTGGCCACTATAAGCGGCTTTTAATATAGTTAAATGCTTTCGTTTTCTTAAAAAAATATTAAATTTAATTTTAAAAATATAAACTTATCAAATTATTATTATTATGTTCGAATAGTCAATCATGTAAATATTAAAAAAATACCAATTTATATATGGGTGAGAGAATCACCATTCTAAGTACAACATACTCAAATCAACATACAGCATCAATACATTTACACATTCAAACAATTTAAAATATTGCTCACATATACTATTATATCTTTTTAGAAAAAGCGAGCCAAAAACATTAATGCGCTGCTGTATTTGTTCGCATATAGATGGTCTAAATGTGCAAAGGTACGTGTACATGTACAGATAAAATTGTACTTAATATGTTTAGATAGTACTATTACTACTAATTCTGTAAAAAGGAATTCAATACAGAAATTATTAAAAGATTATCAAAGACTTTTTGATAGTTTTATCAGTATCTTGATATACTTGTTAAATATTCGTTTTAGAATATTGGAATGCAGAATAAACGGCGTAGTAATTACTTAAACCTCCAACCTGTGTCTATATCGATGTCACTGTCTTCTGCCAAATCTGTGGTATTCGCATCACTTCCATAATCTTCTGCATTTTTCACTCCGATTTTCTTTTTACCGTAAACAACATCAATATTTTCCCCAAACATTTCCTTAAACATTTGGTCAATTTTATAAATATATATCATCAAATACTTTTAGCAATCGCAATTGTTCGGCTTTCGATAAATTTGGATCTATTCCTAATTTAATTAAATCTTCCTTTGACAAATTCTTTAAATCAATTTTTGTTTTCCCTTGCTTGAGACGAATTTTTCCATCCGGTCCAATTTCGAAATAGTCGCCATCATCATCGTCATCGTCATCGTTAGTTTGATTTTTAGTTTTTATTTTCCTACTTATAACTTTCCCATCCTTATCTAAAAATATACTCTTTTGCTTTCAATGTATAAAATAATTATCGTTACCGTATTCGGTTTCTTCTATCGTTCCATCTTTATTTCTTTTAATTTTTTTGATTATTCTTCCTTCCTCGTCTCTAATCTTTATTATTATTTATGTTAATTAAATAATCCCATATTTAAATCATGCATACCAATTCTACAGAGGAGGATACACTGCCCGGCCTGTTTACCGTTTTCCTTCTCTTTCCAGTATTCTTCCCTTCACCGTCACTTTCAACATCAGCTTCATTTCCATCTTTAGCAAACATTTTGCCTTTTTTATTAAGTAACCTGTAATTTTATTGTAGTTTACTTCATAATATTTAAATGACTTTCTCTTACTCTTTTGCATTTGCCTTTTCTGCTTTAGTTTGTTCTTTTTTCCTTTTGTGATCATAACATAAAATCGAAAAAAAATAATAAACTACTTGTCATATTTCTTTTTCATCTCATCATATTTTTCACCATATTTTTCTTTTCGTTTTTGTTCTCTTTCTTCAGCTCTTTTTGCACGTTCCGCCAAATATTGTTGTTTTTCTTCTTCAGTCATATTTTTCATTCTCTCTCTTACAACATCTGAATCTGTTGTGGCGTCTGAAAATTGAACGGATGGTTTTCTATTTTTATATAACTCTTTTTTCCTTAAAAATAAAAGAAACAATATTAATTTAGATTTAAAAGTTTGCTAACTTGTCATATATTTTTTTCATTGATTCATATTTATCACCATATTTCTCTTTTCGTTTTTGTTCTCTTTCTTCAGCTCTTTTAGCACGTTCCGCCAAATATTGTTGTTTTTCTTCTTCAGTCATATTTTTCATTCTCTCTCTTACAACATCTGAATCTGTTGTGGCGTCTGAAAAGACTCGAGAATATTTTCTAGCCTTCTTTTTAGGATTTGCTACTTTAATTTTTCCTCCTTTACCATCACTAATCGTAATGAAACTGAAAATCAATTAGATTAAATGCGTTAAAACTAAAATAACGAGAATACATAAAATCTAAAACTAATTATTAAACCGTTTTATTATTAATTATTCGGTAAAACAATCTTAGTCTTTCTTTTTAAAATATAAAACTTCTTCAAGATCCTATAATGTTAATTTTCGAATTTCATGTTTTACGCAACATACTAAAACCTTTGGATGGTTTTTTTTCTGTCTGATTCTAATTCCATGGGGTCGTAAGTTGGGCTTAGCCTTGTCATCGCATGCAGTGGTTCTCAAAGTTAGGGGCGTGCCCCCTTATGTGGGCGCGTAAACATTTATGGGGGGGGCACTAAGACAATTTTGGGGAACGAATACCAAACTGTATTAAATTTTAACATAATTTGATTATAAAATAATAAAATAAAAAAATAATAAAAAAAAGAAATATTAAAAAAGTTTTTACTTTATTAATAACAGGCAAAGTTATAACATCATATTCAATCATTACAATTAATGGGAAGGATTGGATTGTATATTTGAACAAAGAAGGTCCATTCTTGGCTGAATTGGTGACAATGAAAGATGAAGATCTCCTTCAACTTGCAGACGGTTTCGAGATTTAGTTTTAATTTTTACCATTGAGGAAAATGCCTTCTCGCACAGGTAGGTAGAAGTAAACGGAATTAAAATTGACATGGCTAGTTCAGAAAGTTGAGGATATTCATTTTTAACAAGTATCCAAAATTCAGCTAGTAGTACTGTATCAAATTTCTTTTTTAGAGTCCCATCAGATGACAATTCTAAAAGCTTTTCCTGCTGTGATATTGAAAGATTACTTATTTCTTCAATGTCATTGAATGGGCTCCTGATCCACTCATGCTTAGAAAGAGATAAATCATCGAAATACTTACCAAAATGAACTTTAAGATTAGTGAGATGAGTTATTATTAATAATTTTACTTCGTGAAAATGAAGTTCGTTATCATTTAAACATGCATTAAAGTTCTCAAACATTGCAATGTTGTCATTTTCACAGTGCGTTTTCTAAAGAGTTATTTTCTTTATAAACCCAGTAATTTTGTTGTTTAGTTGAAAAATGTTGGTATTTGACCCTTGAAGTGAAGTTTTTAGGTCATTAAGTTTATGAAAAATATCTTCCAGAAATGATAAAATTTCAAGCCATCTTGAATCTGTAAAATGTTTAGCTAGTTCAGAATTAGCATTTTCCAGACAAATGCACACTTCGTGGTTCAATTCAACTAGACGTTGCAGTACTTTGCCTTTTGATAGCCATCTTACCTCAGTGTGAATGAGAAGTGAATCATGATCCGATTGCATTTCTTTACAGAGCACAGAAAATAAACGAGCATTTAGAGGTTGACTTTTCACAAAATTGAATACTTTTATTGCTTCTTGTAAAGCACAAGAATTTCTGCAATTGTATGAGGCTTCTTGTCGATTGCTATCAAATATTACAATTCAAAAGAAGCAGAGAGCTTTTGTTGATGTCGTTGTTATTTTGTTCATGAGAGCTACTAGCTTTTGTGTCTCCATGCTCTTACGTTATATTGGGTTCTTGATCAAAAGACGTTGTCATGAACACAAAACTTTATTTCTACCACAATTTGAGTTTTTTTAAACAAATATTTCCGAGGAACTTTTGCACTTTTTTTTACACAAGCCATTATAAATAAGAATTGATATAAATATAAATATGGTTATTTTATTTTTTTCGAATTAAAATTCTATACTTTTTTTTAATAAAAAATTATAAAGTAAATTAAAATTTTGTCATAAAGATTTTGTTTCGTCTTTTATTAAATTTCAATTTTATTGTACCTTGAAATTTACCTGTTTCTCAATTAAATTTCCCAATTCTATACAATAGCATTTTTCCTTTCGTTTTCATAATAAATTTAAAAATTACTTTGGATTTAATAATATTTGAAAATAGAATTTAAATTTGCAATTTCGTTTAATTTAATATTTTTTAAATTACCCCTTTTTACATAAAAAATAAAATTATATTTCCATTAATAATTACGTTTTCAAAAATAAAATTAAAACCGCAGTTTCATTTAAATCGATTTAATTGTTTTACAATTATATTTTGATTCTAATTAAAATTTCCAAAAAATAAAATTACAGTTATATTTTTAATTTTCTTCGATTTAATCGTGTAAAATAAAAGAAAGTTACAAAAATAGTTTAGTTTACTTTCATTTCGCAAATAAAATATTAAACTTTATATTACTTTTGATTTTATTTCAATTAAATATTTTCATCAAATTTGAAATTAACTTTTTTCCTTTATAATAAATCTTTTAATAAACCTACTGTAAAATTTATTTTATTTCTTACATGAATTAATTTTTTACATTAAATTTCTGAAAATCTTATTTTAAAATATCTATAACCATATTTTACGGAATGTAATTGTTTAGTTATTAATTTGATAAGATTGTAACTTCAAAAATTTTATGAACTCAACAACGCTCCCAACACGTTCAAAATACTCTACAGGCTTTTCAGCAATACTTGGTGGCTTTGCTACTAAATGCCGCCTTAAATTTCTTGGTTTTAAACTGTCATTAGCCAAAATTTCCGAGCAAAAAACGCATTGTGGATGTTGTGTACTTCCGATTTGATTAAATTTAAAGCCAAATTTTATATAATCTTCTTGATACTTCCTCAACTTTCATCTTTTGGGAATGAACTTTTTCTTAAGATTGAAGTTGTCAATGTTTATTGACTGGGCCTCTTCATTTGAATTACTTTAACTGGATTAAGACGCGTCTTTGGAGTTATCTGCCTTGCGTTTCTTACTTATCCACTTATCCATTTTTGAGTGGTATCTTGAAACAAGAATAAAATAAATGCATTTTTATTGTAAAATAGCTTACGTAGCTGGTAAAATTAGATAATTAATTGATCATTTTATTAATTAATTTTAAAATGATAAACTGAAAAGTAAAGCAATAAACAAAAGTCACCAAAATTTATTTTCCTTTTAAACGCCCGCCGAGACTTTCGATTATTTAAACAACTGAGAATTATCCTTAACTACATTGATCTATTTATTTATGTATCTAAAACTGTTTCAAACAGTTTGAAATAGATTTATAAAATGAAATTTATTATAAATAAATACTGAAAGATGGTTAGTGTACAAATATTAAGTATAAAAATTATTCAAAAGCAAATACAAATATTTATTGTAATTACATATCAACGATATCTTACCCCTTGGAAAAGACATTCATAAATGGGAACAAGATTTTCATCACATGATTTTAAGTGTCACGAAAGCCGAGCGACCATTTATGAACAGTATTCTCAACCTACTTACTTACATATTGAGATTAAGAACAAATTTAATGAAGATGAGGTAGATTTGTATATTTAAAATAAATGTGCTTAACCTATTTTCATGAATTTTTCTATGGATAGGTAGAATGCGTTTCAAACATGGAAGTAGACTGAGAATAGTAGATGAAACACAGTCCATATGTTAAATTAAAATTAAATTTAAAAATTCACTTAATAACAATAATAATTTAAGCGTTTCTATAACACCATATATCCTGGTGGAAAATGTAAGGGGCTCCAAAATGTTTCTTTATATTTAGGGAGCGCCTGGCAAAGAAGTTTGGGAACCACTGATAGCAGGGACCGACAGTGTGTCGGACTTAGAATCGATGAAAGGATTCAGATGAAAATGATGAAGAAGAATTAATAAAGAAATCCGATGTCTCAAGAAATGTAGAAATCAGCAATCTTTTAAAATTTACATTTTTACATCTATAAATTGTAATGAAATTTATAAAATATTTTTATTTGATTTTAGGAATTGATTTTTATATTTATCTATTATTATCATTATTATTTTGGTGAAATATTTAATATTTGTAATTTATATGTAATTATAAAATCGAAAAATTATGTCACCATTGTCTATACAGAAAATGTCGAATTTTATGGTTTTGTTGTTATGAGGGGTTAATTTAAATTTACATCTCGCCAGAATAATTTATTATTTTTTTTAATTTAAAGAAATTGAATCGAAAAATTTAATAGATTAATTCGTGGCGGGAAAATTAAATTAACAGCAAAATTTGTTTAAATGTGTGAATTTTTGTTATAGTAATAAATTTTGGTGTTAAAAAAATGAATTCTGATATTGAGGTTGCAACCACTTCTCACAGTTGCAAAATATTCTGAAATGTCCGTTGTGTTAATGTGTTAAAAAATTAATGAGTTTTTGTTTAGTTAAAATTATGATGATCTCTGGTGTATCGTATCTGTTTGCGGTGATATGATTCGACAAATGGTCAAGATTATGGAGGATAATGGGAGTGGTGGCATCGGTGTCGCCTTATTAATCGGTATTCACGTGGATTTCATGGATATTCAAAGTGGAAGGACTCGTTTAGATTTTATGGACTACTTAGGATGAAAATGAAAAGAGAACGAAACCGTTGAATTCCAACAAATTGTTAAATGAATATTTCAGAGAGCTGACAATTCTGGATGGGGTTCAAAAATCTCTGTCTCATCAGTTCAGCACCCGAAGGCTTGGCTCCGTACGGTTGTGGGGTTATAGAGAAAAAAAAGATTTGTAACAGTTCTCCGTAATTACGACGGATGACATTGGCGGCGAAGCGACGCAAAGCGCTGTACAAATTACTTTTCGATCATCGACTCCAATATGAAAATTTAATTTTAATTTTAGAAATATATGTAATCTTTGTACAGTTTCATCTATCCTTTTCGAAATTCCTGTTATAAGCATTATTGTATCACATATATTTGTTAGAAGACTTGTATATTCCAATGATACACTCAACTTATCAAAAGTTTTAACATTCTACACTACTACCTTAGTAAAGTTAGAAATATTTTGAAGAGACATACTTTTTTTATACATTATCGTTTATTTATGTACAGTGATTCCAAATATTTTAAAAGTCAAAGATACTCTGCAGTTTCTATCAAATGTGTTTTAACACAGTATCTTCTATGACATTACTCCCTATGTTCATAGGACGTTTTAACATATTCGGTGTTCTATCAACGCAGGGACGTTAGTTTTGAAATTTTTATTTATGCAACAGATGAACCAGAAAAATGTTTTTAAAAATATTAATAATTAAAATGTATTAGAAAAAAAACACAAACCAAAATTACTTTACCTTTCTTCAGAATCTGAAAAGAAGTTATATTCGTTATATTATTAATAATTAAGTTAAAGCATTAAATTAAATAGTTTTATTATTAATAATTCTTTAAAAGGGAAAAGATAATTTCCAGAGCTAAATATACGAATATATATTATTAAGTATTGTAAATGCTAGGCTTACATGATGAATAAATTAATAAAAGTTTTTTTAAAACTATGACAAAAGGAGGTTTCTATGTTGCCTTACATCAAAGTTTTATAAATTATTTTACATAAAAAATTTCAAAAAATGATTATATAATAATAATACATGGGGTTTTCATTAACACCAATGATGACATCAATTCTTTGATGATGATGACATCAAGAGAATTAAAATTTTAGCTAAAAACATACATCAAAGTCAATTATTTTTATAATATTATAAATTAATTTTTTTTATTCCCTTAATGCAAAATACAATAAATAGTAAACACAAAGTTGCGGATGACGAACGGCGTATAATTAAAAAAATGATATGAAGAGGGAAAAAACCTGGCACTTATTGGCGCTGAAATGGACATTAATAGCAAAACGGTTGCCTCAATTATAACTTTATATGAGCATACTGCAAGAATTAGTGTTAAAAAGATTTGAAAGCCGATAGAAAAAAAATCAACAGTAACTGAGCAATCGACCAGGCAAGAAATTGATAATGATGTTTCAGTTAGATGAAAAAAATTGCAAGCAAAGTTATCTGACATCAGTGTAAATGTATCGAAGTCCGATGTATCGATACACCGATGTTTATAAATTTTAAATTACACATTAAAAAATTTGAATTAGTAGCAATACGTAGCAATGATTGGAACAATATTGATAAAAGATTCGAATAATGCACCTAATTTTTGACATGGGATGATGAAAAAATATTGTTTTTGGATGGGTAGGTATTAGTTGAAGCGCACGACAAAAATTTGACCCCAGTGTTCGTCGATAAAGTGTAACGACGATAAGATCTAAAAAATTTTCGGTTTTGGCAACAATATCTAAAACAAAATAGTTCATTTTTCAGTCTTTTTATTAACTTACTTTCTATATAGGTATATATACACACATATATATATATATATCCATCAAATTTAGAAACCTGTTTTTGAAGGCCTTCTACTCAATCGATTTTCTTCAAACTTTATACACTTACTCATTCCCGATGACAATAAATGATTATGTAAAAATTTGATCGAAAAAAACTTTTTAAGATCAAAAATGGGTAAAAACGGAAAGTTCGGAGTTCCCGAACAATATTAATTGTAAGATATCTACTTATAAATTATAAGTAGTTTATATTAATTTTTAATGTGATTTTTAAATTAAAATTTTTAAATCTTAAATTTTTAAATTTTAAAAACTTTGTTGGCGAAGTAGAGTTCTCTCTGCATAAAGAATGAATATAAAAATTTTAATTTTGTGATTTACTAGTAAGATTAAAGAATTAGCATATAATCGAGATGGATCTATGTTATATATGCATGAATTAATGTTAATGATGCGTGAAAATAAGATGGATGGATTGAAACTTATAATCGATAACTTTAGTATACATAAAGGAATGATTTTAATAAATGATTTATAATAAATGATTTTATAAACAGTTGTGATCATGATGTTGAATATTTGTCACCTTATTGTGCACAACTAAACCATATTGAAGAAGTTTTTCCGAAATGGAAAAATTTAATTTAAAAGTCAAATAGCGCAAATAGGGATGAGCTTTTTGTGGCGATAAATCATATTGCTGATTTTATAACTGAAAATGATATAAAAATTACATCCAGCATATGCGAGAATTCGCGTAAAAGGAATTCGAAGAGAAATATTTAAAAAAATGTTGTTATAAATGTTGTTTGATGCCAAAATTTTTGCTCTTTTTATTTATTATATTTATTTGTAAAAATGAAATTTTTGAAAGAGAGAAAAGTTAAAAATGAAATAATGTGATATATATCTTATAAATGTTTTTAACTGATTTTTACTCTAAAGATGTAAGGGTTAAAGTATTTACGTATTGCCTTAAATCAAGTGGGAAGCCCTGTAATGCTTAAGTAATTGGATATTGTGCATTTGGTAAATCTTCCGTACCAACTTTGAAAAAGATCTTTTCAATTCAACATAGGACCATTTATTGATAAGATAATTCTGATTTATTTGCAGAATTTGATGGTATTATATGGAATGTCTACATGAATACAATTTTAAATGAGAACAATGCTTTAATTATGACATAGTTTCCTGCTTCCTGCTTTATGTTTAATAGGAGGTCAATTAATAATTTCATAAAGTACTTCTAAATACAATATACCACATTTAATTCTCAGACTCAATGTTTTCAATGGTTGCCACGAGAAAAATATTTGATTCTATTTTAATTTATAACATATGTTTAGTTTTTAAGTCACAAAATGAATAAAATCAATTTTTACCATTTTAATTTCAGTATACTTTAATTATATTGAATTTTAACAAATATTTTGAACTATATAATATTTATTTTTATTATTAACTGACGACGATCAAAATAGTCTATGATGCGAATGTGTTGAGTGAGGAATCACAACTTTCACTTTTTTACTACCTTCACCACTTTGATATTGTGGCAAGACTCTTATTGAGTCAAATTGAATCCACAATGCTAAATTGTGGCCATGCAAACGCTGCTGTTATGGATGGGAGCATTATCGTGATAAAAATAGAGTTCACACACTCTGTTCTTGCATCGTGCCTTCTTTGCTTGCTGCGTGATGTTGGAGTTATAAGAGCTATTGATCTTCACTCCACATTCAGCAAAGTCAGTCAGAATAATATCATTGGCGTCCCAAAACGCTGTTTCCATTCTTGCAACTTTTTTTGGATTTGAAGACATAAAGGGACAATGATGTCTCGTTCACAGTTATGATATTATCAATTGACCGGTCTCTGTGTAATTGGTCCTGGTCTGCAGATTCTCCAAGCAACCTTTTAAACGTCATTGTCACATTTCCACCGTTAAGAAGCGTGGTGCAAAACAGGAACATAGTTTTTGAATACTACTTTCAGTGAGAAGAGTATACAGAGTGCCTTTGCTCGCATATAGACGGGTTGTAAGCTCTCTCGTCGTTATTTTTCTCTCATTTTGCACGATTATCTGCAGATTTTGCGTAATTTCTTCATCAATTTCCGAGGGTCTTCCAGATTTTTCTACGTCCATCACAGAGGTTCTACCACTCGGAAAGAAATTGAGCCAACGAAACATTGTTACTGTAGATGTACACTCTTGTTGGTAAACAGCTTTTAGTTCAGAAAGAACCTCTTCTCTACTTTGTCTTTTCAGAAAGAGATAGCGAATAACGCTATAGTTGAATAGTTTCTAGTGGTATTTTTTGAATATTCTCAAAAATTGACTTAAAAAATAATGGATAATTTAAAACAAAATACATTTTCTTAATCTATATTTATTAAAGTATAAATGTCTGTATTAATTTTTTACTATTATTATTTCCATATTAGTCTCACGACTTATTGGACGCATCATGTATGTGTTTCGTGGAAATTAAATATTTTTACTAGTGCTGCAACGTCATGAAAAAGGAATAATAATCATTTGATTAGAATTGATACCGACTATGCATCTTCATGGTAAAAGATGCCATTCAGAGTGAAAGATGTCAGAAAAAAATAAATTATTGGGAAATACATAGGTGATCGGTGATTTTGGTAAGGCAAAGTATATTATCTAAATACTGTGGATGTCTTTACAGGTGAAACTTTACAGGTATATATGAATACAAATTTGAATGAAATGGTCTTATTATTGTCTTGTTTTTAATATTTTATATTGCCTACTATTTTAAAACTTAGAATAATTACTAAGAATAATGTAATAAAAGATTTAGATAATTTATTATTATTTTAGAGTAAATATTACCCGAACTGTAATCTTCTTCTTTGCCGTATCCAATTACTTTTCCTTGTTTATCTCTTATTTTCTTTTTTCGTTTTTTATAATGGGTACCACCTACACTAACTTCACTAAAGTAGGAAAACTCACTGTCGGAGTCATGGTCCCGCCTCTTTTTCTTATTTTTTGAGTCGATGATTTTACCTAAAATGTGAAATAAAATGATTTAAAAAATACATTCAATCATTTTTTTTCGTAGATGCTTGGGTTTGTAAAACATTATTCCCATAATTTTAAGAAAACTAATTGTTTATCTCTGTTAAAATTAAATAATTTTTTAAAAATTTTTAAATCAGCCTCATCATGAAAACTTTCAACCCAGTCAAGTACCACCAAAAGCATATTATTCGTAAAGTCTATCCTTCGAATGATCATGGCCCAGTTTAGAGCTGGCTGTGTCATTTGGATTGTATTTTTTTTAGTCATAAATTTAAACAACTTCACAAAAACGTATTAAACAATGTTACAGTACCGTGATTTTCCGAAAATAAGCGCAACTGTGCTTATTGTTTTTGTTTCACAAAATAGGTGCATGCTCCTCTTTTGGGGGACATAAAGACTGATTTTTGCTTCCATTTGAATTGATCAAAAACTTGGTCAAAAAATAATTGTAGTGGTTTTAACCTAAAGCCCGAAATTTATGGGAAAAATGAAAACTACAACAATTATTTTTTGACCAATTATTTTTTAATCAATTCAACTGTTACGGATTTTTAGCTGTTTTTAGCACTTTTACACTTGCTACACGTTAATTTATTTATCGATGAAATTTAATTTCCGTTTTAGATTAGATTTTTGTTCACACACATTGAAACATTTTGAAACAAGTTTAGTTATGTAAATATTAATTACATTAGCGACTTTGTTTTATCAATATAATATTTATTGTAGGGAACTACTTTAAAAATGAACCAACAGTTATTTTTTGAGATTCCTATGGAATGTATAAATTTTACATGAGTAAATGTATGAATTTCAATTTTTATTAATAAAGATAATAATAAATTTTTCTTTATTTAATATATAATTTAATTCATTTTTTATATAAAATGCAATTTCGAGGTAAAAATGGCAGTTTGCAGAGATAAGCACATGCGCCTATTTTGGGGGACAAAGTGGAACACATAAAAACATAAAAACTAAATACAAGCGCTTGCGCTTATTTGCGGAAAATCCAGGTAAGTCTGTGCGTTCAATATAAACAATAAAATATTGAATGCGGTCATACGAGTATTCTTGATGAATAATGTCAAGAAACAGATGATAAAACCGATGGAAGGAGAATCTACAGTTGTTGAATAAGATTCAATATTTTTGGTAACTATTTGGGAACGCGAATGCTCTCTGCCAAAATATAAGCAACATTTGACTGATAAACAAGCGCAATCATTTGATCACTTTGAAAGGGTTTTGGACCATATTCAAACACGATGATATGATTGTTTTTACGTTATTTAATAACCTCAAATCTTAACCCATCGCAACACACCAGAGACCAGGGATTTTTAGTCGAAACATCAAATGGTTTCTCACGAATCGAAGCTGAAGTAAACCAAAGTTTATTTGTCTGTCAAAAATATTAATATCATGAATACAGTTTTTTTTGGTGCAAACGGTAAGTATAATTCACATTCCTTACTTAGAAAAGGACAAAACGATCATTTTTTACAGTTTTTTTGCTCCCTATTTTGGGGACAATGTTTAGGGAGCAAGTTCCGTCTTATACACTTAAATATATGGTACATAAAAACACACGATGTAATAAGATAGAATAAATTCAATTTAGGAATAATTATCATTTAAATTAAACAATATACAGAATATTTTATAATTTGGTTTTTTCATCATGTAGCAATATGGTTGATATTGTTTTTGTTTTACTGGACAGAAATGCGCGCAATTTGACTTGACTGAAATCTCCCAGTTACATTGAATAAATATTTCGGTATTGTTATTGTTTTTGCTCTTACAAGCTATCATCGGATTTATGTCGAAAATTCTTAAGTCGATAAAAATTTTCGACGGTAAAAATTATGATGTGGTGGCCTGGACGGAAAAATTAACGACCGTCGCGAAAATTACGAAGGTATGTATAACAGAAGTCATCCCGATGCTTCTGGAGGGCGCATCTGATGATGTGTGGAACAATCTAAGCGATGATTCGAAGGAGAAACAAGCTGAAATATAGAAACCGTTGTTCGAGGCTTTCGGTATGTCGAAAATCGACTGTTTTGAGTCCTTACGCGAAAGGAAGTAGAGGCGAGACGAGTCGTTGGACGAATGCGTTCAAGCTATCCGGAAATTAAAAGGTCCGTTGTGAGCGAGAGCGAGAAACTACTGGTGTTGTTCGTGAATTGTATTTTAAATTTGTAAATTATTTTTGCAATTTTTATTAAAAACAAATAAAAGGTTTTTATTAAAAAGAAATAATTTATAATCGAATGATTTAAAATCAAAGAAAGATATTTAGGAATTGAATTTTTAAAATATTTTTAAAATATTTATGCAAAATTGAATAAAATAACATATTTATATATTTATCGATATTATTATTTATATTTAGAATTTTGAGATCTGGATTATGAAATTAAAATATTGTTCCTCATAAATTTGTTTCAATAATGAAAATTGTAGTAGAAATAAAGTTTACAAAATTATGACTTCCAATTTTAATCATGAACCAAATATGGTTGATATTGTTTTTGTTTTACTGGACAGAAATGTGCGCAATTTGACTTTACTGAAATCTCGCAGTTACATTGAATAAATATTTCGGTGTTGTTATTGTTTTTGCTCTAACACATCACTTGATAACAGATGAAAAAATAAATGTGAATAATTAATTTCATTTTATATTTAATAAATTATTAAAATAAAATTACATAAATAAAATTATCGTTAAAAGGTAACGTAAGACATTTAATTCCTAAAATTTATATTTTTTATTTAATAAAAACAAAATAACCTTTTCCATCGTGTTCAACTTCCTTTCCGTACCCAACAATATTACCATGTTCATCTCGAATTCTTTTTCGTTTCATTTTTCTTTTAGTTCCTCCGGCAGATTCGACACTAAAATAAGAGTGATCACTATCGCTATCATTATTTTGTTTTTCTTTTAATTTCTTTTTCTGTTTTTGAATAGATTTTTCTGCATCTTTAAAGACTGCACTGTCGTCACTATGATATGATTCACTGTCTCCATAAGTGCCATCAGGATTTTTCTTTCTTCTTCTCACATGTCTTGTTCCTCCTGCACTGACAACACTTGTATAAGAGTGAGCACTGTTGGGACCATGCTTTAATTTTCGTCTTCGATTTCGTCGTCGAGCCTTTCCATCTTCATCTTGACTGCTATGGTACGATTCACTATCTCCATAGGTCCCATCAAGATTTTTCTTTTTTCTTTTAACATGTCTTGTTCCTCCCGCACTTACAAATGATTTGTAGCTGGAAATTGAAAAGAAAGTTTTACTTTTATGGCTCGTAATTTCTCTTTTATATGATTTGAAAAACATTTTGATTTTTTTAATTTGCATAGAATCCATTGTAAATAAAATGGAGACAAATAATGAACAATGAAAATAAATTGATTTGATTTTAAAAACAACTTTTACAATAAAAGTAATTAATTATTTATAAAACGCTAAGATTAACGGCCCAAGGGAAATTATTAATAAGGAAAGGAAATCTTCATTCTGTTTGTTAAAAAATCATATTTATGAATATTTTGAGTCTCATAATCGTTTTTAAGAATTAACTGTTTACCTTTCCGAAAATTAGTTAAATGACACAAATGAAATGTTTAATTATTTTAAATTTGAGTCCATAAATACATTCTCAGCGGTCCGCCACACCAAATTATTCTTGAATTTTCAATGTTTTTAAATTTTCTTTTAAATCACAACAAAATGATAAACATATGCCTCTGTATTTATATCTATTAAGGATGGATTTTTATTTTGTAAGTCTCTTCTGCTAACTAAAAAAGCAGTGGACATTCTACCAATGTTATATAATTTCCTTTAAGAAACACGATTTTGAACCTGTAATGCTTGATAGTAAATCCTTTTTAACGGGTTGATAAAAAAACACACTAATGGTTTGGGGATTCGGCTAATTTGGTGTGAGGATAACTGAACTTCGTCCTCAACGAGCCGTTATATGAAATGGAAAACTCACTTAAAATTACCAATAATCGTAATAGAAAACTTTCAATGAAACTTATTGAAAATTCACTCAATCTTTCGGTATTAATTTGTATCTATACAGTACCAGTGTACACGGAATTTGCTGTCAGTGCAATTATTATAATTTTATCGAATCTTATGGTAATAAGTGCAATGTTTCTTTTGTTATTTCACGTATTGGATGAAGACAAAACAATTTTTTGAAAATAACTTTTGTTGAAAATTTGCAACCAGTTAATTTTTATTTGTTTATATTTTGTGCACTTTTAGCATTGGTTTATGTTATGGATGAATTTATTGCGTTGAAATCTTAATTATATTTCATAAGTCAATCAGATTTTTTTATTCTAGAAATGGACCGAATTATTTTGTTTTTATTTTTCAATATTAATTGTTTTTTTATTTGAAGAAAAATGAAATCAGTTTTTTAAAAAATAATATACATAATGTATATATATATATATATATATATATATAGAAAAGTGATTTAAAAAGTTTTTTTATGTTTAAAATTGTAAATTGTTGCGAAGAATTGAAAATTGATTTTTTTTACAATCAATAAATGTAATGGCGATTTGATTTTAATTTGTCTGCAAATGATGATGATTATGAAAGGGAATGTGAATCAGTCTTCATTAGAACTACAAATGATGATTACAGTGTTGTTCGCAAATGATGATGAAACGCGAATCAGTCCTCATTAGAATTGCAAATGATGAATATCAATTTGAAACTAGTAAAGTTTGGGAGCTTCGCCACCCGGAAGCGCTCCACAACGAACGGAAAAAATGTTTGACGGTGCGAAGCAGGATGAAGTCGTGGTTTTCCCAACAACTGGACGTTGGGTCCGGATTGGTGAGATTACTTAAAATCCCCCGACACCGAGATACCATCTCCAAGGGCCGGAGAGCTGCGACTGCGCTGTCACGAATGTTCTCGTTACTCATTGGTTTCTACATCAGTATGTCATGGCTGCAAAAAAATTTACAGCTTGTTTAAAAAAATATAACTAATTGCTATTTTACTTGTGAAAATAATTGGAAACAGAATTCTTGGCTATCGCTCTATTAAAGCACTACGAATATTAATAAAAATATAATATTTAACTATTGAAGTATTTGTAAAATTTTTATTACATATCATTGAAAAAAAATCAAGGGGTCCATTACATCAAGAAATATACAATAGAATAATCAATTCTAGAAATATACAAACTTGTCTAATTATTCAAACTTTCAGATCAGAGAATTCTAGAAAGTTATCAAAGTTATTGTGATCCTTTCATCATCTCGAATATTTGTGAATTTGTATTATTTACTGTCCTATTTGATTACACTTACAATTTTGGACAAATTTTTGTGAAACGCCATCAGGTATCGCACTGATATCAAACTTTTTTTCTTCTTCTTTCCTTTTTCCTTCACATCATAGTTTTATATGCTTTCCTCTAGTTTTATTTTTGTGTTATACGCTGCTTCAGATGCATTTATTTTCCCATTATTAAATTTATACATTCTCATTTGTATGGCTTTTATGTCTTCAGCTTTCTTTCCAATTTGATGGCTAGCTATCTTTGAAGGTCATTATTAGCACCATATTCTCTATTACTTTCACGTAGACAAACTGGATAAATGTTTACAAAAGCTTTCTCCAAACATTTCTATATGAGCTTGTATACATTTTTAAGTCAATGTTAAGTCATTAGAGCCCAATCTTAGCTCAATAAACTCATCCATAAACTCATCCTAAAGGATTTTTACTTTGTCAATACCACGCTTTCAGTTTTCTTTACAGGATTCTTTGATACTATCTCATATTTAATTATTTTTCGGAAATTAAGTATGATATCAATGCAAGATTTTCCTCTATCCGGAAAAGTCCAAAATCGATGAATACCTGTTGAAATATTTCAGGTATCGGTCTAATTAATTTGAAAATTATGATATTTATCATTTAAAATATTTAAAATTATAACAAAGGTTATTGAATTTTACAAAATATCAAAAAGAATCAGAATATTCAACACATAAATAAACCATCAGTATAGGAGAGGCACCATTCTAAAACAACATACAAATACAACAAACGTTTAATATAAACATCACAAAATGTTTTGTGAATATTGAATTTAACATTTATTACTAGCAAAATATTATATTTGTGGTTTTTTCTGTTGTTCTAAAGATGGGCGTCGTTTATTGGCATCTTTATTTGCACCTTTCTGTAATTCCTATAAAGAATATAGATTCAACTAAGAACCTAAATTTAGTCGGGGCCCCTGGTTTATGAAACTCGGACTTAGTTGAACAACTTTTTCGAATTATCAAGAAGTTAATGGTGGATGTGTTATATCTAACTAGTTAGAAATTTTAACAGTGGTGAAGTACGGTCTATTATGATGAAACAAGAATGCAACATGTCTCATTCTCTTTAAAATTGTTAATGGTGTGAAGTCAAATGTTTTAACTGGAAGCAGTTAAGTCGATAAAACAGTACCAATTAACGATTGTGTTTCGTGACATAAATGAGAGCATGAAAAACTAAATAAATAGGAATTAGGTTTATAATTAGGAAGACAGGTTTTGACTGCTCAACTACTGTTTGTACTCGAAATAGTCGAAATAAACAATTAAGCTTTGGGTAAAACAATTAAGATTTGGTAAATCAAATTATCTTTCTAAATTTGCAATATTAAAGATTAAAAAAACACTTTATACTCTGCAGACGAAACAATTCGGAAAGTAATGAGAAGAAATTATTATCAGTTAAAAAAACAAAAGAAAATGAAATATCCCATTGTGTTATACATGAAATACATCATTTAGTTCCAGAACAGGATTAGTGATTACCATCAATCCAGTAGCAAAATGTCGTTGATTATCCTATGGGAATTTATATTATTATTTAAAATAATATTTTAAATTTTTGACATTTGGAATCAATTTTGTTTAAATAATAGTATTAAGAACACCAACATGAAGTTTTTAAACTTTTATTTTCATTACAATCAGAATTATCTTTTGGACAACTCTCAGCAAAACTCTCGTCATTCGACATCGTTCTAAATTGATAATTTTTTATTAATGTTTGTTAATAAACAATTAT
>MQRK01242775.1:94527-105225 GCA_001938485.1 Girardia tigrina | reverse complement strand
TGCCCGGATAGCTTGTAACACGCGAAAAGTTTATTTTCAAAACAATGTATAATTGATAATATTTAAACAAAATATTTATCAAAAAAGTAAATATTAAATATTTCAAATAATTAAAATATTTAATATCCAACAATATAGTTATTGAAAATGTCGAGTTTCAAAAAATGTATAGTAATAATGAAAATATTTCATTTTAGTTATTGGTCGAACTAAAAAAAATGTGTTGAATTAAAAATCTGTGTCGAATTGAATGAAAAATATGTCGAATTAAAAAATTTGTGTCGAATTGTCTTGTGTCGAATTGTCTTGTGTCGAATTGTCTGTGTCGAATTGTCGTGTGTCGAATTGTCTTGTGTCGAATTGTCTGGTTACCAGTAAAGACATGAAACACTATAAATTCAAATTATAATTATCACACTTATGGCAATCTTTACATTTGGAGCATCTGTGGTCCTGCCACATGCCTCTCTTGCAGCATGAACAACCAACTCTGTCAACAGTTCTGGGGTATAAGTGATATCTTTGCGGTTTTTCCAGCAATACCACAGTTTCCTCTGCATGTGATGAAGGTATATGTTTGAATGTCAGATTGCCAAACGATGGGATGATTACTTGAAGAGCTCTATTCACTTGTGGCTGCGAAGCAGATGATGACATTGATCTTCTCTTAATGTGAATTCCACACAGCTGCATCCCGACCGAAATCAAAAAATTGTAATGCAGTTTTTTTCTGTTTAGCTGCGGAGAGAGATCTTGTATTAGCGAAAATGTACATTGATTTGATCACTGCAATATCGAGTAGATTCATTGTAAACCCATAAGGCCAACGTTGGCATTTACGCTTCATTAAGTACATTCGTACTTGCTTATCCATATTATCAACACCAGATTTTGTGGCATTATAGGTGAGGACTGTATCTGGCTTTTCTCCTTCATGCTTACTAGATTTGGAGAAAGAATCCAGCAAAAGGACAGGTTTCGAGCCTTTGTCCCAATAACTACACGGCATTTGACCATCACTGTAATAAAACACAGAGTCCTTTTAAGTTCGGCCTTTTGTACTTTTCCCTTCAGGAGGTACGTCT
This sequence comes from Girardia tigrina, assembly GCA_001938485.1. Classification (NCBI taxonomy): domain Eukaryota; kingdom Metazoa; phylum Platyhelminthes; order Tricladida; family Dugesiidae; genus Girardia; species Girardia tigrina. Next base: position 104,140 of record MQRK01242775.1, on the reverse strand, counting down.
CTTCTGTTTTGTCTGATTGTTCCAATGTAGGTCAGTTTCTTCTCTGCTAGCTTGTCGATTAAAGAGGATGAAGTAAAGTAGTTGCCACCTATCACATTAGCACCAGATCCATAGATAGGGTAGCAAAGATGCATCACAACAGCTTCAGAGAAGTTTGTGGACATTTCCATAACTTTAGTGGGTAAAGTCCCAGTTTTGATATATGTGATGCCATTCTAGACATATGATCCCGCGGAATTTGTTAACCAAAATAATTTCATTCCAAACTTACCAGGTTTGATGGAGATATATTGTTTAAATGCGACTCTTCCGTGATATTCTAGAAGTTGTTTCTCCAATGAGAAGAATTCGAAAGGATGCACGAATCTTTGTAAATTAGACACGAAGACTTCAAAAATATGGCGCATAGGCAACAACTTATCATTTTTATCCCGTCGTTGTGGGTCGTCTAACCAAAAGCATCTTTTGATGAGCTTGATACGCTTTTCAGATATATTTGCTAGATATATAATATGTCCATGAACAGGATTCCACATTTGGTCAGTTGGTATGTACTGGTCATTGTAGGCCGCAATAAATAAATGCAGACCAATAAACGCATTCCATTCTGCCTCGTCAATTGGTGTCCAAACTTTCTTGGAGACTGAATGTTTATGATTCCACTCTTTCACGAGTCTCTTTCCATAGAGATTTGAATAACGAAGTCCTATGGCAAAAATATATAACTTTTAGATATTTGCCTGAAAGATAATTTTAAGCTCTACAAGATGATATGTATATAAAAAGTTTAACATTATTTATAACAAATATGCGTTTAAACAAAAAATGTATTAAAAGTATACAATTATGATCGCACAGATACTCAATTACAGTAATTGGGATTTAGTAATTTGTATATCCTCCTTTTGCCTTTAGAATATCACGAATTCGCTTTGCCATACTTTCTATTACATTTCGACACTCAGTTTTCGAAATATCATTCCATTCCTTGGATACACGATCCCACAGTTCCAGAATTCCAGACGGAAGGTTTTCATAACGATTCAGCTTTAACTTCAATGAAGCCCATATATTTTCGATAGGATTTATATCCGGCGATTGTGGTGGCCATGATAGAACATCAATGTTGTTATTTAAAAACCAATCTTTTGCCTTTTTCGAAGTGTGCTTGGGATCATTGTTCTGTTGAAAAATGATTTTATCGGTGTCCAAGCCATAATACTCGCATGTATTTAGCAATTCATCATCTAGAATATCACAATACAACTATGCATCCATATTTCCATCGATTCTAGACAGGTAACCAGGTCCCTCTGCGGTTATACAACCCCAAATCATCAGAGAATCACCACCACATTTTGCTGTTCCCTGTACGTTTCGGTCGTCCACTACTGCACCAGGATTCTTCCAAAACCACTTTCGTCCATCAGACCAAAACCTATTGACGTTTGTCTCGTCAGAAAATATTACTTTATACCAATCCTGAGAAGTCCAGTCTTTGTGTGCAACAGCAAATTAGAATCGTAATTGCTTATAGCGCTTTGACAAAAAAGGCTTTTTAACCTTTGTTACGGCCTTCAAACCACTCCTACGGAGAACCCTTCTTATGGTTTGAGGACTTACGTTTATGTCTACATTATTTTTAACTACGTCGGTTGCTGTTTCATAGGTTCCATCTTTGATTTTTCTTACTATAAGTCTTTGATCGGTGCATGTAAGAATTCTAGGTCTTCCAATTGAAAAGTTTTTTTCTTTGATATTTTCCAATTTTTTAATTTTCTGTACAGCTCCACGACTAATACCATATTTGATGCTAATTTACCAAGTGAAAAACCACATTTGGCATCAGCAATCAATAAATCTTTCGTTTGTTTGCTCAATTTTGTCATTTCTAAAATATAAAAAAAATGAATGTAATAATTATTAAATTAAAAACAAAAATATCATAATATTCCATATTATAATATTTAAATTTCATATATATTTTTTAATATTGAGATTTAATTGATTCCTTTAAACAAAAAACCCAATTATTCAAATTAAGAAATTATGCGATCATAATTGTATACTTTTAATAAAAATTTCGTTTAAAGGCCTACTTGTTATTATTAAAGTTTAAAATTTGACATACATATCATCTTGTAGAGCTTAAAATTATCTTTCAGGAAAATATCTAAAAGTTATGAACCGATTTATACTCCCTAAGTAATTCACGATTTAGTAAAAAAAAGAAAAAAAAGTATACAATTATGGAAGTCAGAATATATATATAATGAACAAAACTGTATACTTTATCGATGTCTTCAGCAATCTGATCACATAAAATTATCAACTCAAAAGGTATATTTTCTTGAGGAAAAGAGAAGCTTTGCTGCTTCCTTAAATATGATAAACTCTGCTTTGAATAGATAACATTCATTAAATCAACAGGAAACAAGAACGATAATTGTGGCTTGAATAATCGTTTCTGTTTGAATCGATTGCGGGCTGACTTGAATCTTTCTCCAATAAACCAGGATTTAGAATTATTTTTCGCCACTGATTCCTCAAGCGCCTTTAACTCCTTCATTAGTTCGGGCACTTCTTCTTTAGAATTTGTCTGCTATCTTTTCAATTTTCTTCTTTTAATGTGCTTCCCACATTCCCGGTTGCACTGGTGAGATCGGCTGTATCACCCTCCATTGCTAATTAAACACAAGACTTCTGATAAGAGACAACATAATGTAAAACAGATCTAGGAGTTATCGATATGCAGTGTAGGGAACAGCAATAAATTCCATACACAATTTAAAAGAGCAAATACTTCCAGTTATGTCCAAGATATAAAACCGGTTAAATATGGAACTTGTGAAAAAGATGGTTTTGTGAGGCGATTTTCCTGCAATATGAAAATCACCACCGAGTCGTATCCAAACGCTTCCTGATTTGGACGTTCGTCATCCATTTGTATTTAGAGCGAGTGCATAAAAATAAACTAAATATATTTTTTGATAAGAAATAAGGCTTTTTTTAAAGATCAGCAAAATTTTATTATTAAAACAAAAATTTTTTTTTGTGTTCTTATAAATAATTTATATACATATTTTAGTATTAATAATTAATATGTTTAAATATTTTATGATAATTAATTTTTCTTTTGAAATTATAATTTTTGTATTTTTGTATTTTAAAGGTGGTCACTACAGATAGCCACACAAGAAAAGTGTGTAAATGATAATTAATTATATGTTGAAAAAAAAGAAAAAAGCAAATTAAGTCTACATGGAAATTTAAAATATTTTTTTTATTTTGTTTAATCAAAGCATTATTTTGTTTTTACCCATAGGTATTGACGCCTGTAATTGGTAATCCAAAATTATCTCTTGGAACAATCGGTTCTCCGTTCTGGTAACGATAAAATGCATATTTATCTAGACTAAATCCCTGAAATTAAATATAAAATAATTATGTCAGGATTAAAAGATATACGAGAGCGTGAATTATCTCATGTATTACAATTTTAATATTCTCATTCACTCTTACATTAGCCTGCATTTTATCAGAACAGAGATTTACAACTCCCAATATCGGTCTAGAAAATTATAACAATAAATTATTTAAATAAAACATTTTACGACCTGTCTAAGGTATTTTCAGTGAAACACGATGCAGCGTAGGCTAATGTATTTCCGCCACAAGATGTATATGTTACTAAAAGAACGATATCATAATTCACAACACCGTTCCCTTGATTATCCGAGTAAATTGCATTTCCACTACTGTCAACAACAAGACATTGCTTAAATATGGAAGTTAAGGAAATATAAAATAAATTTAATGTATCACTTTTAAATATTTATCAGGGACGACAACTTTTAGGCATGTCGTTTGAGTACAACCGTAAGCACATCCAATTACTCCATTGTTATTTCTTCTATACAGTCTACCCGAACAAGCTCTTCATAAAATAATAAAAAAACTATTTTTAAAAATATTTTATAAAAAATTGGGTAAAAAATAATTACACCATAATTTTTCAATTAATAATAATATGGGGCATTAGGAAAACACGAACTTTTTTTTAAAAATTGGAAAATACGAACTTTTTTAAAAAAATTAGAAAACGCATTACCTTTTTCTTTAAAACTGAACACTACTAATTTTTCTTTGACAAATGAATTAATAAAAATTAAAAAACACGATTTTTATAGACTACATTTATTTAATAACTTTCATTGTCATTCATAAGCAGTCGTATTTCTTCTTGTCTTCGGTCTGCCTTTTCTCTTCTTTGGATTGGAGCTTGAATATTCGATCTTACCAAATTAGCTGCAGTCAAACGGAGTACGTTATTAGAATATGAACTACAATACTTTTGAGCGGTATAAATAACGAAATTAATAACATTTAAGCTATGACAGTACAAAAAATGAATGTAAGGAATCTCAGAATGGATCCATTCGAAGCATTTAAAGGTTTTTTCGGACAAGTTAATTCGATATTTGTTTTCAATCAAATAAATCGCATTAGTAAAAGCTATTACAGTCAGTTGTGTTGCTTTTAGATTATTTCAATTCAAGATTTTTAAACAGTTATCGACCACATAAGTTGAAAATCGCTTGGCTCTTCTCTCAGAAAAATTTTTCATCACATAATTGTTTATTGAAATTATTAAATTGCAAATATTTTTATCAACATATCTTTTCAGGGCGGATTTCATTGATTCGGCAGGATTATTCGTATTTTTACCAAATCTAGGAACTGGAAATTTGGAATTCGCCCAGAAAACAGGGTTTATGGTACTCAATCTACTGTAAACTGTTTCATTAATTGTCTTTAAATTTGACATTATCTGGTCAAATTCGGCTTCTGAAAATGTATTCGCAGCTCTCCAAAAATGATTCATTTTCAATCTAAAATTTTTAGCAATGTGCCTGATACAGTATGAGCTTTAGCAGTTAGGAGCCATTGATTGATAATCATTTAGAATACCCTTGTCTCTGACTGAAAATATTATGACATCAGGTGCTTTCAATCTTTTTTGTGCGTTAATTAAACTAAGAAACCAAGACCAACTGCTAGAATTTTCACTTTCAACTACAACAGCTGCAATTAAAACGAGTTGAATGAGGCCATCCTGAGAAACTTCAATTATAAGAGTTCCCTTATTAATAAATGGTACAAATAAAAAATGTTCCATCAATTTATAAAAGCTTTCTTGGTTTAAATAAAAAACTCTTTTGAAGCTTTCCACTTTATGAAGAATCTTTCAAAATATCCTGTTTCAGAATATTTTACTTGAGCAAAATCACTATTTTTTGTTATATTATCTTTCAAAGATAAAAGAAACGAGTAGGAATTTTCAATAACTAACCCAGCGGTTATTTTTGCAGATTTTATGGTAGACCAAGTAGTATGGTCTGAAATCTGTCCACATTTTTTCTATAACATTTTTGGTTTGATAGTTTCGAGATTAGTTTCTGCAAGAACTTATGCCAGACAGTCATTTTTATGCACTCCAGTGAGATTTAAATCACATGTATGAATCATGTTGCTTGATCTCACAATGCACTTTGCAGACTCTAGCTTAACTCTAGCAGTGACTTTAAATTGACATGTAGAACAGCAACCAAAGTTTATAGTTTTTTATTTTGTGGATTCCTTTATACCAATTTTTATAATAAAAGTTTGTGTTTTCCAATTTTTTCTAATAATATATAGATATAAAAGTATAAATTACTGTCAACAACAATATATCGAATATCAAATTGGCGGTGAAATGTAAAATTACAATTTCAAAAAAACATTGGACACCTGGATAGAGATGGTTGTGGCTGTCGAGTCGTTGAATCTGTCGTATTGCAAAGTGCGTCTTTTCGGGTAATTTTTTTTGCACTTGGAAAGAACTAATTTATTTACTGATGTAATATGAAGGATTAACATATTTGCGTGTGTAAATTTCAGGATTATTTTACTTACTGCTTTTTATCGACAAAACGAGATCCTGCAACAACCTTTTCTAGATTATTTTGAAGAGACGAGGATTGGAAGACAGCGAAGTGAAAGTCGGCGCTCGCTTATATTTCCTGTGGAGATCTGGAATGCATACAATCCAACCATGAGAAACTTGCCCAGGACGAACTATAATTTAGAAGCATGGCACAGAACTTTTGCTACTTATGTTGGTGTGTCATGAAAACATATGGAGATGTATTGTATGTTTAAAAAAGAGTATACTATTCACAAATTGGATTTTTACTATTGAAAATTCTGAACAAACTGTACGTACACCAAAGAAATTTTACAAAGATGTAGCTGGAAGAATCAAAACTCGTGTTGAACAGTTTGATGAATTAGGAGATATTTTATTTTACTTAAAAGGAATTGCTAGTAATCTATCATTACAAATTCGTTTAGTAATACGAAGTTTAAAGTAATCAATAAAATATCAAAAAAACAATAATTCTATTATATTCTTTTAATTTAAACTGTATTTTTTAATTATTATTTAAATTTTATTCTATTTTTATTGTTGGCACTTTTTACATGGAACCGTTTCAACTATCTTTAGTACAATTTTATATTAATTATTATTTAAATTATATTCAATTTGTATTGTTAGATCTTTTTACTATTGACTCTTTTTACTTGGTTCTTTTTACATGGAACCATATATTTCGGGGGATTTATCCCCCTTACCCCCCCTGCGTACGCGTGTGACTGTAATTTTTACTATAATAATACTTTGCTTAATAAAAGACAGACCTGTTAACGAGTAATACTCCATTTGTTGGAGCTTTTGCTCGAAGAAGTAACTGCAATTGATCTCTTGCAGGTTCAAGAATAGATAACTGAAAATACAATTTCATTTTAAAATTAATTATTTTTACCTAATTTTACTTTCAACGTTTGAAATTGTGATGAGCTTGTAATGGAATCTTGATAGTCGAAATAAATTCTTAAATTGGATGATGGATCTCGTGTGCTTCTGACTTGTGAAGGTAATGGTTCTATTTTGATTCCATGGACAACCTTTCGTAATAAAAATAAAAGTATTATTATATTTATATAAATATTTAAAAAATGACGATAAGGAATTGTTAAAAAACAAAAAATTTTCGTCAAAATATATTGTTATTAATTTCGACGGATCAACCGTCATCATCAGACTGAATTAACAATGATTTACTCGCGTTTATATATCAAAGCAATGTTTATGTAATCATTATGTCACTTAAATCATGAAAATACTTTCAATAAATTTGAAGAGGATGGTGTTTGGACATTGATTTTAGGATCAAAAGATTTCATCAACAACAAGTCTCTCCGGTGTATATGGCGTCACATACATTACATTTATATTTATAAAACATATTGTATCACTTGTGTCGTATTAATACAATATTTTTTATTTCGTATTTTGTCAACTAATAAACTCACTCAACTATACTTTGAAGTTGACTTGGTTTAGCAAAAACGAAAACAAATAATATAACAATCAAAACGCAAAATATGTCAAAGTTTGATAATAAAATAAATATATCTAACAATACGAGAAATAAATGCAATTTACTTGACATCAACAAAATAATATTTTATTCATTCATATAAAAAAGTACATCATAATAATCACGGTAATTTCTTAATATCGTTATTTAAATTATTAATCAATATATCTTTTAATACAGATTTTGAAGAAGATAATGAAAGTTCGTTTTGTATGGGAATAATTTGAGATCTTCTCTTAATGTCATTTGAATTGATTAAATAAAAAAATTATTTTATTTGATAAACTTCTTACGAACACCGGGTCCCTGTGTTGGACATGAAATACTCCTTTTGAAAACTTATTTTCAAAGTTTTCGAGATGTGTTGAACTGATCTGTACACCACATACGGAAAATATTTCCTATAACTTTTTTTAAGAATCTTAAAAAAATGCTTTCGTTAATTTAACTAGATTAACGTCAATCTGAAAGAGCCAAGGTGCAAGTCAAAATAAATTCACTTTCATATTCGATGACCGATGGTATCCTTTTTCGAACACAAACAAATGAGATATAAGCTGAGATTAACCAAATCAACCAAATTATACAAACTCTCCTATCGCGGCTTGGACAATTCAAATAGAATAAAAAAACAAAAGACAATCATAAATGCATCTCACACCACACACAAGAATGTCTATGTACAACTATAACTAAAAAAAAGTCAAGTGTCTTGTACAAAAAACGAAAGTAAGCAAACCACATCCATACACAAAACACGCGAAAGTAGTGTTTCACAATATTGATAAACTAAATTCGAACATAACCCAGTTAGAGTGATAGATAAACTACTAAACAAACTTCCTATCTTACATGATCTAGATACAATTTTTAAATTTAATAAATTATTTTCATCATGTTTCAAAAAAGAGTTTTTGAATTTCCTGAAACCCTCAGAGTAGGGAACAGTCAAAACAAAACCAATATTATCATAATTATTATTTATTTGATTTTTGTTTTTGTTGCTATTTATTGTATTTGATTTTTCATTTTCCGATTTAATTAATTTATCGACAGTTTCACGAGTTAATTTTTCAACTATCGATTTGGAATATCCATTTTTATGAAGTAAATTCATTAACTTATCAAAACTTTCATTACATTTAGCGTACGTAGACGAAAGTCTCCAAGATCTATAGATAAACCTTTTATTATATTTCTTTTATATTTAGGCTCACCAAAACTGTTAGAGATTGTATTTAAACATGTATCAGTTTTCTTTCTATAGATCTCAGTTTCAAAATGGTTGATTTTTGCTCTTTCTATCAAAAGATCTAAGAATGGTAAAAAATCATTGTTTTCATATTCTACCGTGAATTTTATATTTGAATGTAGGGAATTCACATAATTTAAGAAAGGCTCAAATTGTTCTTTATTATCAAACAATTGAAAAATATCATCTACATAATGTTTATAAATTTTAGGTTTAATACCATCATATAGACTTATCTTCTCTTCAATCTTTGAAAGAAATATCGAAGCTAAAGTTGGAGCTAATGGAGAACCCATGGCTACCACATCAACCTGTTGATACCAATCATTATTGAATAAAAATCGTAAATTCGATGTAGCAAAATATAACAATTCCCGAAAAGCAATCTCATCAACTAAATGGTGTTCATTTACATTATTTGTAAACAAATTTACAACGTCAAACGATACCATGAAATTATTATTTACGTCAAGATTAGAAATGAACTCAACAAACTCAAAACTATCTCTACAAGTGAATTCAGAAGAAAGTAAATATAAATGTAATGGCTGTGGCGTCATAAACATTGGAGAAACTTGTCGTCATCTCTGTAAACGGATTCAGGAACATAGAAAGTAATTGTCCTAGCTTTGTGGAAAATGCTGTTTTCAGCTTTGAATCTTCCTCTAGTTCGACCTGGTAGTATGCATTGCCTAAATCAATTGATGTGAAATATCTGGCTCCATACAGTCTGTCCATCATTTCTATCATATTTCGCATAGGAAATGTCTGTCTCTCCGTGACTAGGTTTAGCTGTCTAAAATCCAAGCAAATTCTAACATCATTCTTCTCTTTCTTCCATACGCAAATCATTGGTGTATTCCATGGTGAATTA
>MQRK01242775.1:56543-77535 GCA_001938485.1 Girardia tigrina | reverse complement strand
TACGTGTTAATATATGTAAAATTTTAAATTGTAATAAATGTTATTTTTCTGTTGTATATTCATTTTTTGAACTTTATGTCATTTTGTTCTCAAATAGCTGCCGCACCCTGTACATACGTCATTTAAATTGCAGAGATTGATTTCATATTATTGAGATCTGGATCATTTGATGAAATTAAAATTTAAGCACGTTACTATGTCAGATAAGAAGTGAAACAAGTAAACCCTTCTGTTTAAACTAGATGTTATAAAGTTTGTCCAGGAATTTTCAATCGTGAAAGCAGCTGAGCATTTTCGCCTCAATATATCACAAATTTTTCAATCGAAAAAGCAAAGTGGATCAATTGAGAGGAAGGCTAACTAGGAAACTAAAGTTGTTAAGAGAGTGCAAGAAACATAATAGACAAAACTTGAGCTTCAATTGAAAGAATGGATTTTGGAACAGCGCTAAAATGGATTATCTGAGTCGGACAGTGTGATCTTGCGAGACACTCGTTCCCGAGCGATTGATTAGCAGTTGACTATTTTTAAAGGTTCGACTTTTTATATTAATATTTTTATGAAGCGAAACAGATTTGCGCTACACGCAGTGAGTTTGATTGGCCAGAAACTTCCTGATGATTAAGAGGAAAACTTTGCAAAATTAATCGATTTCGTTTCTCGTCACAAAGATGACTATCCGCTTGCATACATTGGTAACATTGATGAAGTTACAGTTACATTCCATATGCCTACAAAATTCAAAGTTGATCAAAAAGGATTTTCAGACGTTCGCATCACAGGTGCCGAGAAGAGTCGAATTACCGTGACTTTGTGCTGCACAGCTGATGGTGTAAAATTACGTGCCTCTAAGAGTTTCCAAAGGGAAACTGTTCTGACGGGAATTTTCTCATCAATTTACATCATTTCAGCTAACAAAAGGGGTGTCACCACTGCTACTGAAATGCTTCTCTGGCATCAAAAGGTTTACATGTAGAGAAATAGTACAGAAGGATCATAATTTTTTGATCTCACCAAAAAATTGATTATTTTAATATCTTTAAACTAAAAGATATGTAAAAGTTTCATCCGCTAAAAATGTCTTATTTTGACCAAGAAAACAGTTTATATGATATATTGCAGTGATAAACATTTTGCATGTATATTTTCCCATATTTATTTATGAAAATATGTCGAAATAATATTTTAGTTTGAGAATGTAATGAAAAACTTTAACATTTTTTACTCTTTTTTAGTGACATAATTATTTTTGCTGTTTAAACCGAGTTCACATTCATGAACGAGTTTGTAACATGAAAACCAGGATCCGACCTCTGAATACAAGTAGAACTCACTGTTTGAGACTTTATTTACATATAGTAGAACAATAGGATCATGGAGTCACATTGCATTTAAAGTATCAAATAAAGCAGACATAAAAATCACAACAATTTCAAAAAATTATTATTATTTAAACAAATTTTGTTTTTTACATTAAGAAATTCAAATATTTTTACCACTTATATTAATTAATTCTTATCTCTTAAATTAATTAATATATAGTTTTATTCGGTTTGAATTTTATTTCAGTTTTAATTGTGAATTTTATTATAAAAGATTAACAAATTCTGATAAATAAAAAAAATATCTAAGGGAAGTATGAAAAGTTATTTAATACTGTTGGAAACCTCAGTTCCTATACTCTCCAATTACCTCAGTGAAAAATCCAACTCTTAGACCAGATACAATACAAAAATTTAGTTCAGTTTCTAAATAAATCAAAGTATATTTTACAAACCGTTTATAAATTTTTAGTCATTTCAGAGTCTTGATACAAAAATAAAGATTCAGAATTCATGAATAATAAATATCAAATTGTCATTTCATAATAATTAAGAACAGTCAAGTTTGTTTTGTTCTCAAATGAAGTTTTGTGAATCCATTTTCAAGATTATTTATATTCACCATAATTGTAAAGGCTGATCACCAATAGACATAAAATAATATAAATATTATTCATGATTATACGTAATTTTGATAAGGCACCACTCTAAAACATAAAATTAATATAAATAACTGGTAAACTATACAAAGTTAAATTTACAAACTTTAGGTATAATTATTCTCAGATAATATTTTTAAAGAAGAATATTTTATATCATTACCTTCACACAACATTATCAATATTTAAACAAATTAATAATATATATAATATTCTATATATAACTAATATTATCGTTTTACCACAGATAGCTTCATTGCGCTTTCGTTTCATCAAAGGTTATATCATCACATTCTCGTGTCATCAAACGGTTCTTTTATAACATGTCTTTTTTCACATTCTTTCTGGTCTTTTTATCACACTCAGATTTAATTTTGAATTTTTCATTTAATTTAATTCAAAAGTCATTTAGTAAATATTCTTTGCAAATCCTATCTTCAATTAACATAACATGTTATTATCATTACAAGTGAAAAATAAATTAAAAAATAAAATAAGAATAAGAAAGTTAAGCTAATCCTATTTTTTACTTAGTGCCAAGACAGTTTGGCCAAAGCTAGCAAGAATATCAGGTGATTTGAGTGTCCAATAGCTTGCTGAACATGTTTTAAGGTTAAAATTAGTTCTTCTTTGATGCTCGATAACTTCTAGCAGTTTCTTGAAGAAACACTTATGTCTACATTACAATCTTCTTTTTTATTTAATCGAAAAATGCACACACATTGAAGGGTTGATGCAAAGTAAAAGATATAAGTGACAAATATGTTACCCTTCAAATATGTTTGTTTTGCGCCTTATTCATTCCATTGCCGAATTCTGTTTGTTCCGTAGTGCTGGTGGGAATGGAGTAGGCCTGTAATTATCATCCGGACCACCAAGTGACTTACCATGAATGTATGTGTACTCAAAGTAATTTATCAGCTCCCCCATAACTGGTTTGCATGAAACCAACTTATTCATCAAAGACTTCTAAAGCGTCAGGAACATGTGCTTAAGCTGGAAGACTTTGTGATAAAAAAATCATGTATTTTGCATAGAAATGATTTTCAGAATTGTTGGGGTAAATAGTCAGGAATGCATTCATTACAGCAATTCAAAAATCTTTTAGAGTCATAAAAGAGTTGGTTAAATAAAGTTAAAGTTCGGTAAGTACTGTTATTTTTTTGCAATAAGCAATGTGACAAAAATGATTGATACAGTTTAATAACTTATATTGAATGGCATATATCTGAAAAAAATGACCTAGTATATTTAATTCAAAACTTAGTTAAAACTATTTATTTTATTTAAATTTTAATATGAAGATTTGAAAAGATTTAATATTTTTAATCTTTTTAAATATCTTTTGCTGTACTTTAAAATGCAAATTATACTCGAACAATTATCTATCGCGAACATCCAAAATATCAATTTTCCATCTGGGTGGAAGAAACAGATTTCCAAATACTAACTCTACATACAAAATTTAACATTTATGTATCACAAAATTTTAGAATATTTTTACAGGGTCGAAAGGGTTAAAGTGATAAAAATAATTAATGCGAAAAACTGCATCAAATAACAATTTTATTTGTTTTTAAGGTATTAAAATTTATATTAAAATTTCAACAAAAGCGTAGTGAACCTTTTTCATTTTTTTTAAGGAGTATCGTTCTTAGTTACTATATTATATATAATATAAATACTGATATTTTATAATACTTACTATGAAAACGGGACAAAGTTCATTATGAGATAACATTCCATAGTAATGTTTAACATTTATTTCAGATACTCCTGGAAGAGATGTGAAGTATTGATACATGGAGTGAGAGTCTAAATATTTTATTAGGCCACATCGACAATGATTATGATTGAATAACGGACAATTATGCAACTTTCCGTTTTCTAATGGATCATTACAAAATGGGTAGAAACTCGAAGGCCTAATAAAGAAGTAATTTTGCTAGAATTATGAACAGTTTACATTTTTGACTTTATAAAATTATAACAGCCTTGTTTAGGAAGGACGCAACCTTGGTTATATCCGTAATCCAGATTTCCAACTCCATCCATATTGACTGTATACCACCTATACATAATAAAATAAATAGAATGTTTTGAAAGTTTAATATTTTAAAATTTATGTTTTATAAATCTCAAAATCCATGCATCTTTTATAAAATTTACAATAGTACATTAGGCATCTTTACTAAAAAAAATTTAATTTTTTTTAGAATTTAACATTATTTATAAAATAACATTTCTTAATTTCTAACCAAGGTAACATGAACTCCAGAGTCATTCTCTAATATTAGTGATTACCTTCAAACAGGTCCTGGTTTTTTGCTACAATTCAAAATGAAAAATTTTTCAGGTACGCCATATCATCCTTACCCTAACCTAAACATCTTTATGTCTGCAGTTTTGATCACGATTGCCTAAGTTTGTATCTACAAAGATGTAAAAAAAACACGCATGGCTGGAAAATCTAAAACTGGACTACCTAAAAACGTTCAGAAAGATCTTATCAACGACCGAAAATATTTATCAGTCAAACTTTGAAGCAGCCTTGTTGATATTTAACTCGAATGAGATAATACTGAGAAGTTAATTGCTGCATTACTGGGCAAGTACCAAAGGGTAAAAGAACTTTCTCTGAAAAAAAGTTAGTTACATGAATATACAACTTAATGATATCAGTTCATCAACGAAAAAAATTATAAAATGCTTAAATAGATATTGCACAATTCCCCTGAAAATCTCAAACACTGGAGAACATAGCAAAACAAGGTAAGAAATTCCATTATGGAATTGAAGCAGGAAAGAATGATTAATATCAACAATGAATTGAAGAGTCTTAAACGCCAGTAACTTCAAGAAAAATGGTACTGAATAACTCAAACTGTATATCTTAGGTTATCCGGATGCAAAGGGAGATATTCTGTTTACATCGGTACTTTCTGTGTTATACGAACTCATGGCTTATCACTTTTCAAAGTTAGCCGGTTCGTCAAGTTGGAAGATAGGACTCAATACCCTAGAGAATTCTGTGTTAGTATTGCTTCGCCACGCTGAAATTATGCTTACTGTATAGAAGCTGGATAATTGTTAGGGGCTAGGATCGAATTTAGTGATTGTTGAAGTTATGAAGTAGAAAGGGCAACCACACAAAGACAAACTGAGGCTTGATTTCAAACTGATATGGAACCCACTTCAAAAAAGGGTACACGATTTGATCTGAACAACTACATGGGAATCTTTTTCTTAGAAATAACTGGTAAGATTTTTCCGCGAATTATTTTAAATTGAATCCTACTGGTGATGGAAGAAAGACTGGATCCCTGTCAATTCAGTTTTGGGCTGAAAAAGGTACGTTGCAAGCCGTTCGTATACTCAAGCGTATAAAGGAAGAAGGTTGACACAGAAACCAGAAGTTTATATGTTATTCATTGATTTGAAAAATTCATTTGATAGTGTTCCGCATAAAGTTCTGTGGACTTGCTTGACACGATTCTAATTAACTGGCAAGATTCTCTGTCTTATCAAAGAATTTCATTTGAATTTTATTGCGACTTTAGGAAACAGTGATTTTCCCATCGAAAGAGTTGTTAAGCAGGGATGTGTGATGGAACCAAGTTTATTCAACATGGTTTTCAATAAAGTTATCAAAACGGCTATATAGAAAGGATTCGGGAGAGTCGCCACCCTGATCGATGAGCAAGGCATTGCATTTCAAGTCAATAGACTTGCATATACAAATGACCATTTGTCATCGACTCTGATATTGATAAAGCATGTAAAAACCTAGATCTACTAAGGAACATATTTCTAGAGTTTGAACTGACAATAAGTGCCACTTAGACAAAAGTCATATACGTTACTGATAAATCAAGTTCAGTAATATTGCAAGTCAAATGTGGTGAGAAGGCTGTAGAATGAGTGAATAAAGTCTGTTATTTCAGAAGTATACTAACCACTAGTGGAAGCTGTAACCGGGATATTAGTCAACGAAAGCGAATTGGAATACTTAAAGAACTGCAACCCATCATTCAAAGTAATCGCGTCACAAAAGTATTGAAGAGACAAATGATTTTGACAAGTATTTTCGCTGCATTTTATTATAGTTATGGGTGCTGGACAATGCCTGAGAAGGAAAATACATGGTAGCAAGATTTCCATAATTTATGCACAAAGAAGTCTCTCAAGAAGACCAAGCTCGACAAGATCGCGAAGAAAGATAATGATTCGACTGGCTCTTGCAAGAGTGATTCTGACTAAAAGGTGGATAGTAATCTATGAATACAATTCACGGAACGGTATGACTGAGGTTCAAAGAGTTTTAAACTCTGAGATCATCTCAGAAAAATACAGAATCAACAGCCATAAAATCCAACTGATTATAGAGCACATTGCTCGCCGTATACTCAGGATATGTATTGATCCGGCAGATTTGGCTGAATACAGGGAACGTCTAAACAAAAGGAAAACTTTTTCAACGATGAGGAATTTAAACACGTGATCAAAGAAACTATATCTGAGCGATTGAAAGATTTATTTGAAGACAAAAAAGAATATCTGAAAATTCTTCAGCCGAGTATAAAATGAGTTGCTTGCACATTCCATTTTTGTTTTAAAGAATTTACTGAGCAGAAGCTACTCACAAGAAGCATTAAGAATGTACATCTAGCCACTGAACCGAAAACACAAAGAAGTGGTTGTTCATTTATAGTGTCCCATGGAGAATTGCCACAAAAGTTACAAAACTGATGGATGGCTACAACGGCATTACATAATTTATCATCGAATCCAAAGCTGTGGTACTACGAAAATCCATTTAATATAAAAAGAAGAAACAGAGAGACGCACTGGACTTTTGAATTTGAATGTGAAACATTATATGCCAGTGTCCGTCAGTGTAACTAAGGAGGACTGCCCAGAAGTAATCTATAGTGTGGTACTGAGTTTTCGGTTGGATCATCTAACGAATAGGGGAGTGTTTCACGACCCATTTTCCCATTGCACTAAGTGTGTTTATACATGCAAAACACTTCAAATCGCAGAGCAAAGAAACATGAAGAGAAATAGTACAGAAGGAACAGAATTTTTTGATCCCACCAAAAAAATGATTATTTTAATATCTTTAAACAAAATGATACGTAAAATTTTTATCCACTAAAAATGTCTCAGAGGGAAACCGAAGAGTACCCGTACATTTGAAAGCTCACACTCTTGCATCCGTAGCCGTTTAAGAGGATTAGAAAACTTTGTATTTTTACAATGGTTTCTACTTGATACATAGTTTATTATTCACTAGCATGTGTGTCAATGCTGAGTATTAATTGCTATACAAAATAAAAGTTTCTGAACAAAACAATTGTTTAAATAAATGTTATTTGTTATAAAATAAAGTTTTGCATTTTAATAAATTCTATTCTTAACCAAGAGCCCAGCAGAAATAGAATTAAAAATTAATTCTATTTTACTAAAATTACTATTAATTGAGTTTATGTTGTCTTCAATATTATACTTAGAAGTCATGATGATCAAAATGTTATAAATAAATTTCAGAAATTTTCATTTCCTCCCCTGAAAAAAATTTTTACTATTGAAATTTTCGTTTCTTTTTTTTAAAAAAAATCGATATTCATTTGGTTAATTATTTTCTTCTTTTAAAATTTTATAGAATTATTACGACTGCATTACTCCAAGTTATTTTAAATTAAATATTTTATAAATAGTAATTAAAATAATATATGATATTTTAAAATAATATTTAATTAATAATTTATTTAAATTGTTGGATTTTGAGATTATTTATTTTTAGTGTTTCTGAATATAACTTTCTTAAGTTTTGAGTTTGTACCAATGTTTCAATTGAAGATATACTAGTTTTTTTGTGGGATTTTTAAATTGCTTTAGTTAAATCTCCAGGTTTCACTTCAGTATTCATTATAACAACAAGTAGAATTTATTAATTATTTACAATCTTTTTAGAATACTTAAACAAATAATAATCACAACTTTCCCCTCTTTTATAATTCGTTATTCACTTTCTTAATCCACTCAATTCTTCAACGAATTATTTTTCCATCTTTCAAATTCTGTTTTTCCAATTGGTGTGGCGATATGTCTTAAAATTTGGTACGGTCCATCGAATGGGTAGGTGTCCTTTCTCAGTTTTGTAGGATCTTGTTTTACAAAGACTTTCTGACCATCCTCGAAATGTCGATTCATTCTCTTCTCTCTCTCCCAATTTTCCATTCGTCTTGCCGCTTTCTCTAAATTTTCTCTTACCTTCATTTTGATCACGTTGCTCCCTTCCGTTTTAGCTATTCCTGCTACTGCATGTAAGTTTATTTTTCTACCAAACACAACTTCGAAAGGCGAATATCCGGTCGTACTCTGAACTGTTGCATTTAGACAGAATTCTATCTTCGGAACAATTTGCCACCATGATCGTTTGTCTGTGTCTCCTCTGCTTGTTACTATCATGTCACACACTGTTCGAATAGTTCTTTCTGCCAACCCGTTTGATTGATGTTGAAATGAGCTACTAAATCTTTGTTCGATTCCATATTTCCTGCAAAAAATCTTTAAATTTTCCGCCAGTAAAACATTTTCCATTTCTGTTAATATTGTTTTTGGCTTCCCATATCTATATATCCATTTTATTAACACGTATTGAACTATGGTGTCTTCGTTTTGAGTTCTAATCTCTGTCAAAGAGACCAATTTCGGAAACTGATCCACCATGACCAATAGATATGGGTACATGCTATTCTTTTCACCCACATATGCGATATCCATCACGACTTGCACTAAAAACTCGTCACTTCTTATTGGAATCAACTTTTCTTTTGTTTTTTAACTTGGAATTATCTTGGATAATCCATCTGCATTTCCATGTTTGTCACATTTTCTATATTTCAAATCAAAGTCAAAATCAGCCATGTCTGGAATTGAGGAGTTATTGGTTTGGAAGTACTCTTCATATACACCAGTGCTTTATGATCAGTTCTTGATGTAAATCGCTTGTCACATAAATATTGCTTCTTTGTTAATTATATGTCCGAGAAATACCAGCTCCCCCACTCCGAATTTGCATTTCCCTGGGTTGACTTTTAAACATGCTTTCTTCAGTCTATTCAGTACTTCTTCTAATAGTCTCATATGATCCTCCATTGATTTTGAGTAAATTAAGACATCATCTAGGTATATTACTACTCCAGAGAATAGTAAATCTTCAAATAATGAATTCATCATTCTCTGAAACGTTCCGGGTGCGGTTGAAAGTCCAAACGGTACACGGTTAAAACAATACTTCTGTGTTCTTGTGCAAAATGCAGTCTTTTCTTGAGAACGTTCATCCAATGCTACTTGATGGTATGCTTTGCCTAAATCTATACTGGCAAAAATTCTGGAGCCACCCAGAGCATTCTTTAACATTTGGCTGTCTAGCATTGGAAAGGAAACTTTCTTTGATACATCATTCAATTTTCTAAAATCTAAACAAATTCGAATACCTCCATCTTTCTTTGGCGTAATGACTAACGGGGAGTTCCATTCACTTTTACATTTCCGAATTATTCCTGCCTTCTCTAATCCTTTCAGAAATTCTTCGATTTGACTTTCTAAATGAATCGATTGCCTTCTTGAATTCAGAAAAATCGGTTTACCTTCTGTTTCAATTTTATGGTCAACATTATCCGTAAATCCCAGATCATATTCATGTTTCATGAAAACATCATCATATCATTTCACAAGGTCTTCCAGTCTTTTGTTTTGCTCTTGCAGTTTCATATCTGTCTCCACTGTCACAACTGACTTCTTGGTAGTTTTTGCTAGTTTGATTCCGAAGTTATGCATGACATTAACACATCCAATGACTGCCGGTCGGATTGCTTTCACCACTAAAAAATCTACCGCATGGCACTCCTCTTTCAATTTCAACTTCACTGTCATTTTTCCCAAACACTTATGGGCTTCTGAAAACGCTCCATTTAGTATGATTGGGCTCTTTTCTGATCTGGGTTGTCCGATTTCCAACCAAACCTTCTCACTAATAACTGAAACAACCGCTCCACTATCCCACAACATTAATACGTTGTGATTTTTTAGCTTAACATTACTCCACCATCTACCATCTGACCCCTCTACTATCTCTGCAATTCGAATTTTTGGATATTTTATGCCGACTCCACAGACGAAATGCTCACCATGGAGTCTCTGGCGTTTAAATCATCTTAATATTCATCTTTATATGATACGATATCCAAGTTTTCTTCATTGTACACATCTTTGATGCATACTACATTTACATTCTTAATATGATTACAGTTTTTGAACCCGTGTCCACTTTTTCCACAGATTAAACAACGATTATGTAAAGGATAATCTTTCCTCAAATGCCCATGTTTTCCACAGCAATAACAATCCTCTCTGGTTAAATTCTCCTCTTCTGGAGTTGGAAGTCTCTTTATTTTGCAATATAACTTCCTTGCTTCGTACCAAGCCGAATGCAACGGGCGATTATATTGTTGTTTATCTTCTGACATTCTACTGGATCCTTTCTCATTACTTTTATTAAATCTTTTCGATGGTATTCTACGTTCCCTTCTTAATATTGGTTGTCTATCGTTTTCTTCATTCAATCAAGCTGTATTTCTTTTATGTTCAGGATTATCATATCTTCTAACTTGATATTTGTCTTTCTTTGCCATTTCTGCATACGATGTTTTGACGGCTAAAACATCATTTCTTTCTTCTTTTGATATGTTGTCCTCATAAATCTTAGCTTCCGCKCTCATTTCGTCCACCGATATGTTAGGTTTGAAAACAAATCGATCCTTCAGAACTTGAGATTTTATCCGCTTTTTCAAAAGTTCATTCAAAATTTCTTCATCGCTGTGTTTCCTAAAATTTCCAATTGTTTTCCGAATTTTTAATTCGAATGTTAAAAATCTTTCATTCTCACCTTGACAAATTTGGCTTAATTTGTCCAATTCTTCCAACAGCGGTACTTTCTATATAAATGTTTTCTGGAACCAATTTTTGGATTCCACATCTGACATTGGTTTCTTACCTTCTTCTGTTTAAATTCATCCAAAGAATTTTCGCTTCGTCTATCAACAAATAGTTACACATTTCCGAGAATGTTAACCCAAAAATTTCTGAGCATTGGCATATATCTCTATACCATATTTGACCTTCTTCAGAATCCACTCCATTGTACTCCTTCATTTTCTTCTCGAGGGTTTCCTCTAAAATTGATGGAAGTTATAGTTTAGGAAGCCTCAAAACTTTTATTGGAACACCTGCGTGGTCGCCAGTTAAATCTCCAGGTTTCACTTCAGTATTCATTATAACAACAAATAGAATTTAATTATTTACAATCTTTTTAGAATACTTAAACAAATAATAATCACAACTGCTTTTTTAATTTTTATTTATAATTTTGAAAATCTTTTAAGTAAAATACTTAATTTTTTGTATTTTTTAAATTACCTTTTTTTAAATTTTGATTTACGCTTTTAAAATTTTTGAATTAACATGTTTTAATTTTTTTCAATTTTAAATGGTCATTTTACTTAGAAATTTTATAAATGGTTTTGGGATTTTTGAATTTAGTTTGCTTTTGTAGAATGAAACATTATTTTGTCACGTTTTTTGAAAGTGAAATTAAAATTGTTGTTTTAATATTCACTTTTTATCGAATGTTTTAAAATTGTATTTTGATCGTGGAAATACATCATTATTTGTTGTTGCTGGAATTAGTTTTTTTCTATTTTTTTAGATTATGATATTAAATTTGAATTTTCTAAATAAATTATTCATCTAGATGAGATTTTAATTAACTCCCAATAAATACTACTGCAGTTTATTATAAATATAAAATGCATATTAAGTGAACTTATTTCTTTATACTTATTTGGCATAAAACGTTTATTAATAATTATTAACCCAGTGTCTTGTAATAGAGCCAAAGTAATTTTCGACAGGAAATCTATTTCCTTATTGGTAACTGGAGTCATTAATTCGTTCTGAATAAAAAAATAATTGTAATGATAAATTTATCATTTATTTTTAAATTACTAAAGCAGAGTTACAAATACGAAATACTAGTCATTAATGAAAACATAATTGAACAAAAAGAAACATGAGAGACGTATGTTAGACATATGTCATTTGAGAACTAGAGTCACATTTATTCCGAATATTGCGTGAAAAACATTTTTATTAACAGTCTAAAAAAAATTAAAACGAAATCTGATCATGTAGTTTATAGCCACACAACTCTTTAGTGAAGCTACCAACTTCTGTGAGAAGATCCATTTATTTATGATTAATGAGTAGTTTATAGAAGTTCATTAGGTCCAAAAATTTTACAGGCACGTAAAATGATAAAATCTTTATTTTTAAGAATGATGATAAAAAACACACTTCATAAGTACTAAAATTATTTTGATGACTGCATTTAAGACTGCATTTGATATATTAATGATTTTTAAATATCATTAATATAGTCATTAATGTTGATGATTTTAAGTTTTAAAAAAACCTCGATGAAAGGATGTTCCATGAAAACAATAAAATGAGAATATTTTTTAGTTGCGGAGCACTAAGTAGAAAAGTTGTTTTTCGTGGAGCATTTGAGAGTTTATAAATAAGGCGGTTAAAACAAAATCTATATTGATTATCAAAATAATCCTTGAACAATGACAGATATTTTATTAAAAAACGTTCAAATGATAAGTCTTAAATTTAGCTAATTCGACCTTTTATATTAATTTTCAGGGCATATGAGATTGATACGATGATCAATTTTTGAAAGACAAACATGGATTTCCTTGTGTGAAGTCTCTTGTGTTTCCGATAGTCTTTATCCAATAGCCGTGTTACTGAGTTTATGAAATTTGTCATTCAAACACAATAATAAAAATAATTACTAAAATAATAATAAAATAATAACTATATATATGTGTGTCTATAACGCTCACTGTATACTATGATTAAAATGCAAAATGACACAGGGACTGCAGTGAATCGACTTAATGAAGTGGTCAATCTGGATTGCCCACATAAAGACGGTTCTGTCGGCAGAGCGCCTACGCCGCAAGGTACCGGAGCCGACATAATTGACAGGCTGTTAAATTAACATAGAATTCGAAACAATAAATTATAATAATTACAATTTAAAAATTAAAACAACAACTTTCAAAGATAAAAATTCATCCGCCAGTAATATATGATAGGTCTTTTTCTAGTTTTACGTAATTTATCAAGTGTGACGACAAATAAACGAAAAACAAACATACACACATGTCAAATATATTATATATTGTTTAATAGTTTCGTTAAATTTCATTAATTTTAAAATTTCTTTGACAATTATAAAATAATTACAGTCAACACTCTATAATTTCAAACTTTTTTTCATAAAAAAGCCGAAAAATACTGATGTAAAATTATAAAATGTGAAATTACAGAAAGTTGATAGTTGTGTATATTGCGTAAAAAATTTGTTTTTTGTATGGATAGATATAAAACAATTATATACAATCATGTATTTAATTGGTTTATTATTGGTATAAAATTCTTTTTTTATATTCAATCACACAAAATGTGCTATTTCACTAATTTTGTAGCATTTTTATAAAGCTTGTAATTTTCAAAGAACCATTTTAAAAAAATGTTATATTTAGTTTTACATTCTTTCAATAATGTTTATCAATATTTTTGAATACGTAACATTCAAGTTTCTTTAAAATTTTTGAACTTTACGACGTTTCTTACTATTTGTTTTTTGTTTATCATCAAATTTAAAACTTTTCACATGAATCCTTTCTGTAGTGATGTACGTTCCTTATTTCTGTAATCCCTTTATTTCTTATCTCTTTTTTACCCACATCTGATCTCTGACATTGAAATTTCGTTGTATATTTATCTGGATACTTGATGGTCTCAGTCAATGTGTATAATCAATTTATATACTGCTTCTGTTTAACTATTGAGTTTTTTTATCAATATATCGTCTAAATATATTGCAATTCCTTTCTTAATTGTTTGTAATACTTGTGGAGTACTAATTTTAATGTAGTTATAATATTTCGGGATTGGGGATTAATTCCAGTTTTAGAGTTTAAACAAAACAAGTCTTATTCGACTTTTTATTACTACAACATTTAGAGTCATTACAACGCTCAGAAGACTTTCATCATTTGGCATCGCTCTAATTGTTTTTGTTATTTCTCTCTTTAATCATGATTATTCGAACAATTTTTCTAAATCTTTTAAAAATACAAAATTTTTAAAAATATTAATTAAAGAATAATTATTTAAATCATTTCTAAATAAAAACACAAAATTATAAAAATGTTATCAAATTATTAAAATGACTTTAATTTAAATCTAATTAAATTTATTAAATTTTAATTAAATACTTTTCTTTTCTTAAAAAAATATTAAACTTAATTTAAATTGTTAATTTAAAAAATAAAAACTTATTATTTTAATTATGTTCGAATAGTCAATCATTTTAAATTTAAAAAATACCAATTTCCATCTGGGTGGGAGAATCACCATTCTAAGTTCAATATACTCAATCAACATACAGCATCAATACATTCACACATTCAAACGATTTAAAATATTCCTCATAATATTACTTCTTTTAATTTCATGCTTGAGCATATTAAATGCAAATATTTTATTCAAATTATCTAATAAATTAATTAATTAAAATGCATCAATAGCCAGAAAAGATATGCTCTCAAATGCATTGTGCCCCACTAAATATTAACAATTAGAATAATTAAATTGTTTGTACAATATCATTAATTGATAAAGAATTTTAAATTAATTACATTAAGAAAATATTCATCAAAATGAACCATTGCTGAACCATCTCCGATGTATTCGTAATCTTCTAAATCAACCCCGTCAAGAGAAGAACAGTTAAAATGATCCCGTGCTGCTTTCTAAAGACTTAATAGGTGTATGATTATCAAAGTAGCTACTCACCAAAACATTAGGCAGAACAAATGCCTTGAATACTTTAGTATAATTTTGAAAAACTGAAGACCGATTTCTGTAAACTGTTTTAATAATGACATCATTCCAATTGTAATATCTGTAAAACTTAGTTATTTTTCAAGCTGCTTAAGAAATAAAACTTTTCTAAAAATTGTACACTGAGTGCGAAAATTATTACTAACTTTAAATTTCTATAACTTCAACATAAATTCACAAATTACATAAAAATAATCAAATAGGCTTTTGTTTGAATTAATCAAAATTAAATTCATTTTAATATTCATTTTTAAATTTAATTTTTCATGAATATGTCGTTAAACAGGAAATCGTGAATTAATTATTAATTTATTTCAAGAAAATTCAAAATTTAAGTCAGAAAATAGTTTCTAACGTTATTAAAAACTTCAATGAGAACTTGAACGTTTTTAGAAAAATTGGTTCAGGAAGAAGAAAGGGCTTATCGGGTATATAGAATGTGAAGAAAGTAAAGGCTCTGTAAGAGAAAAATCCTCATCTATCAAATCGAAAACTGGCAGTAAATGCAAATTGTAGCGAGAAAACAGTTCGGAAAATTAAACAGCGTTGGTTTAAAAACGTTTAATGTTCAAACAATACCAGACCGGAACGCTAACAAGAACTTAAAGGCGCAGCAGCAAGCCAGAAAGTTGAAATCTTGTTTTCTTCCGAAGAAAAAATGTTCCATTATGGATAATGAGACTTATGTGCTCTGCGAGCTTTCCCAACTACCCTTGCAAGAATTTTACTCTGCAACTAAGAGAGGACGAGTTGAAAAATTAGAAGCAAGAAAAAATCTAAGTTTCCCAAAATATATCTTGTTTGGCAGGCTATTTGTGGATGCGGGAAAAGGATTAAAAGCTTTGTCACATCTGGTACAATAAACATAGAAGTCTATGTGAAGGAGTGCTTGCAAAAATGTTAATTACCATTCATAAGTTAGCACGGAGATCTTACTTTTTTTGCCGGATTTGGCATCGTGCGACTATAGTAAAACAGCCAAAAGTGGTAGGAAGACAATATAGTCGATTTGGTGCAAAGAGATGCAAACCCACCAAATTATCCAGAGCTTCGCCAAATCAAAATATATTGGGCCCTGAAAAAAGGTACTTAAAGACGACACACTAAAGCAAATTTATTAATCAGTGTTGGAACGCAAACCCACCAAAAGAAACACCTTGAGCGCGGGACTCAAGCTTCAAAACCAAAGGTGGCTGAACAAGCATAACAAACATAACCCCGCAAAATCAAATAGAAGTCATGGGAAGGATCTACTACTTGGAGTCGTTAATTTATCGAGCGGAGACAGGAGAGAGATGAACTCTGGATGGACTTAATTAAAATTTTGACGTTTAATTAATAAACTTAAATAATCCTTAGTTAATAAAAATTTGAAATTAATGTTATTTACTTTTTTATGGGTTTGTGGTTGATTGATTGTGCACATGTAACCTAGACACCATTAGGGTTTGATTTCAAATGTGATATTTAATATATATATATATATATATATATATATATATATATATATGTGTATATATATATAATCATTATCATTATTATTATTAATATTATTTATATTAATTATTTTTATACATCATCATTATTAATATCATTTGATAAAAGTTTACTATGGTTATTGTATATCGGTATTAATATTATTATTATTAGTAACTTTTACAAAATTTATTGTTATCTTATTACACATCGGCTAAAGACAAAGCACGGTTTCTCAAAATTTCTCATTTTTTGACATTTATATGTTCTAAAAAAGCAATAGAATCTTTTCTTTGTTGTTTTTTCATACGAATAAATAATTTGATCATGATTAATACTTGATTACTTAATTAAAAAAACATTCTTCAGAAAACTTTCTGAATTCCCCTTAGTCTGTCTTTCTGTATCGTTTACGAAGCGTTTTTCGAAACAAAATCTTTTGAAATAATATTTCTCGACAAAGGTTTTTTACAATTATCAACGTTTCTTTTCATACATATAAGAAAAAATAATTATTCTTGGAAGAATAATAAGTATTTCGGGTAACATCTATAAATTAATCAAAGGAAAAAACATATACAATCAAAATACAATATACAATCTTATACAATCAAAATGTTAAATGAATGACATCAAACAAACTGATAAGCTTAACGTAGTCTAAACAGGACAATAATACAAAAAATTAATTTTTTTAGCGAGTTGCGTTCATCGTATACAGATTTTTTATATCTCCTAAATTTTCAAAACAGAGATATCAAAAGACCCTTAAAGTTATCTGATTTAATCCCCATTGAAGTTTTCTTCCTTGATTGTGAAACGAAAGATCTATGTGAATCTTCTCAGACAGTTGAATACACTTTTCATATTATTACACAAGTAAAATATAATCAAATTAAAAATCTTAGTTAAACCTAAGAATTCACTTTTAACCAAATGTTATATAGTATTAAAATTTAATAATGTTTTTTTTAAACTACAGGGGTGGCCATAAGTCGCTTTACTCAGTTTAAATAATAATAAAAACAAAATTCTAAATAATACAACTTTTATTAAATCAGCATACAATAATAATTTCAAAACAAAATCTTGAAAACAATTAAATATTATCTTCAAAGTGTTGTCCTTCAGATTTAATACACAACTGGATTCTTCTCTGAATAGAATGACAGATTCGTCGGCACAAGTCTTTATCGTTGTTCAAGGCTGCAAATTCTGTAGTAATTCTTTCCTTCAACTCGGATATTGTTAGAACATTTTGTGAGTAAACGCGTTCCTTCAGGATACCCCACATTGAATAATCACAAGGTGTCAGGTCCGGTGATCGTGGAGGCCATTCAGTGGTTCCTCTCCTGCCTATCCACATCTCAAAAGTGTCATCCAAAAAGTTGCGTACATTTCTACCATAATGAGGGGGAGCACCGTCTTGCATCCAAACGTCGTTATCTGTGTCAAGCTGAGGTACGGCAAAATCACGCAGCATGTCGAGATATAGCTGAGAATTGACCGTTCCATCAAAGAAGTATGGACCCAGCACACATAATGACGCATTCTGATAGAAAGTTCTAACGTCT
This sequence comes from Girardia tigrina, assembly GCA_001938485.1. Lineage (NCBI taxonomy): Eukaryota > Metazoa > Platyhelminthes > Tricladida > Dugesiidae > Girardia > Girardia tigrina. The sequence continues at coordinate 59,454 of MQRK01242775.1, read as the reverse complement.
TTATTTTCATCGGTATTCATATTGTTATGGCACCCACTTCTTTTCTTGTCGGTTACAGAGCCGGTCTCGTGAAACTTTTTAGCCAAAACATGCATTGATTGTCTTGATGGAGGAGCGTCATTTGGATACTCTTGCAAATGCTGCAGCTACAGCTCTTGAATTTCTATCATACTTTATCCACTGCTTTACTATAAAAATTCGTTGCTGAAGTGTGAATTGTCGTGCCATGCCAATATTGCCAACAACAATGAACAAAATGAAATAATTTTAAAAATTATTTATTTGGTTTATTTTATTTTACCCGAGAGGATTGACTCCTAAATTTGGTTTTCCAAAATCATTTCTAGGAACAATCGGTGTTCCGTTCTGGTAACGATAAAACGCATATTTTTCCAAACCAAATCCCTAAAATAAAATATAAAATAATGATGTAAACTTTTCAGACTTACTAGTGCGTGAATTATTTCATGCATCACAATTTTAATATTGTTATTCACGTCTTCATCGACCTTTATCTTGTCAGAACAAAGATTTACAATTCCAAAGATTGGTCTAGACGAATTTTCCATTAAATTTTATAAACTGAACATTTCCCAACCTGTCAATAGTATTTTCTGTAAAACATGAAGCAGCATATGCCAACGTATTTCCTCCACAAGGCGTGTAGGTTACCAGTAGAACAATATCATAATTAATAACTCCACTACCGTCCTTACCCGAGTAAGTTACCTCTCCAGAACTATCAACTTGAACACATTTCTTTAATAGGTGAAAGCTAACAGGTAGTAAAATCTTTATGAACTCACTTTTAAATATTTATCAGGGACAATAATATTTAGGCATGTCGTTTCCGTACACTTATTTGCACATCCAATTACTCCATTTCCACTTTTTCTGAAAGCGTTATTTGAGCAAGCTCTGTGCAAATATAAAAATTGATTAATTACGTTTTGATTAATTAATTATTTTGAACTTTTACTATCTTTATGGAATTATAATAATTATAAATTAAAATGATGCTAAATTTTTAAATGAAAATATATTTTAAAGTATTTTAAAGGACGTACGTAATTTCAACGTAAAAAGATTAGTAGTTAGTTGTAGTTATTTAGCAATTTATGTTAACTGAGTATCTTCAATATCTTCTTATTTTTTAACCAAAATATTTTTATGGAAACATTATTGATACATTTTTCAATAAAAAACCAGCTAGATAAATATGACTGCTTTTTTTTAAATAATGAGACTATTTCTTTTGCTTAGTAAAAAAATAAAACTCTCACTATTTTTATAATTAATTTCTCAGTATTTTATAAAAACCAGTAAATTTTTTTTAACTCTGTACAAACATCCATATCCGTTTCTCGTCCAATATATGCAAAAACGTTTACATACGTTCTTAGTAACGAAAGATTTTAACATCACTCTATTCGCATTATTCTTTTCTCGACATAATATTTTGTGATTATCATAGAGGGCGAAGTTCCAATAAATATACCAATCCTACTTTAACATTCCGCATACTGTAGCATACACGATGAAATAGTGGGCCACATTTCTTTACAAAAATAAATTGTTTTTTTTTAATTTCTGAGAATTCAATTCACAAAATACTGATGGTTTCATATTTTTCCTGGAAGTAAAAATACATACCTTATATAATTCCCAAAGTAAATGAGCCTCATTAAAACATTTTTAAATAATGTAAAAAATTTTTTTGATACAATTATAATTATTAGTAACAATATATTCTTTTTCATTTTCTAAAGCCTAACGTGGGCTTCCAATCTCATTCAATGATATTGAGCCGTAGGCTCTTTAAAAGGTCTACCCCAACTAAAAAGCACTAGCAGCCCCCTGATAGGCCTTCTGCAAGGTTATCAACTTTCCGCTTACAATGTCTCTGCGGACCCCCAGTAAAAAACGACCAACCATGTTCGGATGTTCCATGATCTATCATTCTTTTGGCCGTTCCTGTGGACTTTGAACAGCCAGGAAAGATACAGTTGAAATTTCCTTTTTCAGATAAATCTGTTAAACGGAAATTTAACACTTCTAGGGAGATCGTTTCCGAGAGATTCTTTGAAACATTCGTATCGACGGTCCGTACCTGAATATAGCTTATATATGTTGTATTGTCTTCCTTCTTCCTGATATCGCCGATATATTTTACCCCACCACACAAATCGCCATCACAATATTCATCTGCTTTTCTTCTTTGATGCTTCTGTTAGATTTGATTAGATTGATTTGTATCTTCCGAGTGAGAATGTCCTGTAGTGTCTGGTAATCCACCCCATTGATGCATAGCTCCTTGAGCAGTACTGACATGGATAAGGTTTCTGCTTGTCCGGTGCCGTTTTCATTTTAATATGTCTATTGAGCTTCTTTTGTTCTGCAAAAGCCTGATGAGGCTCTCGTTTGTACGCTAATTCTCCGAGCCATAGTATGCTATAGGAAATATACAGCTTTCAATCAGTGCCTTTTTGCTGCTTAGGGTGAGCATATTAATTTTGATTACCAAACCAAATTCCCTTAACCTGGTTCTCCATTTCTTTATTCTTTCCTTGATGTGGTGCTCACAAGTACAAAGACTAACGTAAATTATTTGTAGCAGAGATCGGTAATGAAAGATGTGAAACTGCATGAGGTTCTGTTTATTATTAAATCTTATATTTTTTTAATATCTTCAAACTTATCTTAACGTAGTAGTTGTAAGGCAAATTAACCATTATTAAAATTTCAAATTTAACACAATCAGTTTATATATATATATATATATATATATATATATCAAAACCGGTTCGCACCATGTTGGAGGAAATGAATTGGGAAGTTTTACCTCATGCGGCTTATTCACCAGACTTGGCTCCTTCAGATTACCATTTGTTTGCATCGATTGGTCACGCAC
>MQRK01242775.1:22463-39673 GCA_001938485.1 Girardia tigrina | reverse complement strand
ATTGCCCGGATAGCTTGTAACAACGAATCACAAATCTATTAAAATTTATTTTTCACTAACAATACTTTTAAAATAGATATTATTTAAACAAATAATTATCTATATTTTTTCATGTTAAATATTTCATTTAAGAAATAAATTTAACATGTAACAATTTATTTTTGGTAACTTTTAAAAAACAATGGCAATTGTTTTTTAAAAATATGAAAACGCCATTTTAGAATTCAATTTTTTATTAATGCAATATATTTCGACGGAATATCCGTAATCATCAGGCGATTCTGATTGTAGCTGTAAAGCAGGACTTCCAAACCTTTTTCCGCTGTGGACCCCCAAACAAAACTTTTTGTGCTATGGACCTCCGGCGTTGATTGAGGCAAGATTTTTAGTGTTTATGCATTTAATTTCTAAAAATCAAAAATGTTAAAAAAACAAAAACTTTATTCATTTTAATTAAGCACATTAATTGAACAAAAATTTTATTCGAATTGAACAAGCTATCTTATAGATAAAAGTATTAGTGAGAGCCTTGTGGCTGTTTATTACTTACAAGATCAGAAATCTGCGGTTGCAAATTACTTAGACTTATCATTCAAGTGTAAACTCCTTCGTTGTTTTGCGAATGATTGAAGCAAAATTGAAAAGCCTTTCTCAGACAAATTGGACGTTGGAAAATAACTTATAAAGCGTTCAACCTTTTCAAACAATATTTGATATTTGGCCGAGTTTTGCAGTCATGCCTTGACCCAATTTTTCTTAGAGACCTGAATCATGTGCTCATCCAGGATAACCTCGCAAAGTTTATTCTGAATACATTTTGGTTGACCCATGACAACCTCCATTGTAATGGTATGAAGTAAATTGACAAAAGGTTATGGAGTGGAACCCGTATCTCCATATTAAACATTTTCATGTTTTTAGACACATTCAAAATTCACACTTTTTAAATTTATTTAGTGATCATAATTCACCAAATTCAAACGATTAATTGTCCATTTAGTCATTTTAATGATTATTATTACTTTCTAATTAAGTTTTTATTTTATTTTTCGTTAATTGAATTTTACTTTTAATTACTTTAAACTTTATTTTATGATTTTATTTATTTACTTAATTTATTTTTCTTTTAAAATTTAAAAAATGGCAAAATGTTCGGTCAATAGAATTAATTTCAGCTCCAGGTGGTATATTAAGCTGCAAAAGATCCTCAAAACGAGTTTGGAAGTTATCATACAAGAAAAAAAATGACGCATAATGATTGATTGTAAATCGCTATCAATTTCTTTACAGTCTAAACTGGAAAAGTGACAAAAGTTATTTTTCTCAGCTTTTATTTTCCAAAGTACCAACGGCAAACATTCTGAAAAAGTCTGTGTTGAAGAGTCGGGTTCTTATTTTATTGACACATGAAACAACGGTTTGAAGAACAGCAATAAGATCACGGTTACCGATATTTTTGCGACCAAATTTTCACGATGCAAAACACAGCGAATAGTGAACAAGGTTCTGTCTTGAATAAATCTGGATACAAATCCTTTCTTTGACGGCGTACCATCTGTGCAAATAGAAATTATGGTATCCATGCTTATATCATTTGCCTGTAGAAAGTCGTTTACAACGTTGAACACTTGTTCCCCTGTAATATTAATGAGAGTTTTCACAAAGAGCAGCTCCTCACGTATTTCAGAATTATTGCTATAGCACACAAGAGCAAGAAGTACAGACTGATTTTCAAAAGTACTTTCATCAACAGTTAATGAAAATCTGCTGTTTCGCAAGTCTTCAATAAGGATATATTTTACATCATCTGCCATATCAATAATACGAAGCAAAATATTATTATTGGATAGAGGTATGATGCTAATAATAGAATTTGGATTGGAAACATTAGCTACTTTATACGCTTCCATGATAGCGGGCTTGATGAGATACTCAACAATGGTATGTGGCCGAACTTGTTTAGCAATCAAAAATGTAATATTGTAAGACGCAGTGAGCTCAGATACGCTATTGCGTTTGATGAGAAAGCTTTTCAGTTTTGCCGATGAAGAGCATTCCCATTTAAAATTCGTAATATAATGCGTATTGACATGTCTGGAATTGATAATTTTTTATTATTTTCACTTATTTTTTTATTCTACCTCAAATTTGAGATGTTGTTTAATTAAATTTTTTACCAAAATTTGCAAAACCATGACCAGAAATATTAGTCTTAAATTCTTTAATGACTTGAAATTTGAATTTAAAGAATACGGCATTTTATTTTTTTATTCATATTTGGTATCTAAAATATTAAAAAATAAATATTCCACAAATAAATGTACTGAAAACATTAAAAAAATAATAAAATAGGGCTAAGTATCAACTTTAAAATCAGATTATTTAAACAAATACATTTTTTAAACATTTAAATTTGTATTATTTATTGATTATTAATTATTAAAAGAGTATAATTTGAAAATTTCAAACACTTTACTGATTTATTTACTTATTATATTTATCAAATAATTGAACCGAAGTATTAATTTTTAAACATAATATATCAATAGACCTAAGTATTAGAAATAAATTTAAAAACTTGATAAATATTTGAGTTTTTCTAGAATATTATGATCTGTACTATTTGAACACAACATATTGGCATTTTTTTGTAAGACTGCAGAATGAGATACAAAAAACCTTGAATGAATTGGATCTTTATATTATCACTAGATGACAATGACTAAATAAGACTTTGAATAGCCCAGGAATAAAAAGTTTCTGAGTTATTCTGTTCAGCTCAAGTAGAAAATTTTCTTCTAAAAACAAGGATACCGGAACATTTACTCTTTTCTATAAAATTTCTGGTTTATGTTGGGTGTAATTAAATTTAACTCGGAAATAATCCGAACGATTTCTCAAAAAGTCCGAATCATTTCGGGAAAGTAACGCTCATTTCTGAAATATTCTCAATCATTTCGAAAATTGTCCAGAACATTCAGGAAACAATCAGTTTCATTTCGCATTTATCAAAAGCATTTCAAGAATTAAATTTTTTAAAAAATGTTTTTATCGTGATTTTTATGAAATTTTAACAAAAAGTTTTACAATATGTAAAAATTACTCTATTCAAACAAATTCTCATGTAACATTTTTAATCATAAATACAAGCCATTTTATTTTTTCGTTTTGTCATTAAAAATAAAATCTATTTAATTTGGATTTCTTTAACTTAAATTAACACTTGGTACGTATTAATTTAAAAATGACTACGAATTTTTACGTTTTTAACAGTCTGTCACTGGAGCGCGGGTCACGTAAAAACACGTATTTTAATTTGCGGGTGTATTTTTTATGATTTCCTAAAAATATCGTTTCTTTTGTTAAATAATCAACAGTATATATTTAAAAGTAAAATAAAAAGGTTTCGTTCATACAAACGAAGTAGTTTTTGATTAAATGCGATTTTTCTGAGTAACCAAACTTCCGCGTAATTCCTGAAAACACGCCCGCTGAAAACAAACGTAATTCGGCGCCGAATTATACTTGGAAGATATGAAGCAATTAATTAAAAAAAACATTTGAAAAATTGTATATAAAAAATCGTTATAAAAACATTTACTTTAATTATTATTGTGAAAATTTTTGTAAAAAATTACCATCGGCAAAATTTGTTTAAATATATCAATTAAATTTAATTTGTAAACAAAAATATTTTGAAATAAAAGATTTGAAAGTAAACAGAGTTCGTTTCTGAAATTTTCTAAAAGATATGCCTAATTTTAATGATCAAAATTTCTAATACCTGCATACAAAGTGTTAAAATAATTCACTTTTTTTTATAATTATCCCATATTAATTATATTTTCAAAAATTTGTTGTAGTATATAAAATTTAAAATATTTAAATTTTATTTCAACAATTCCAATGGCTTAATTTCAAATTAATAATTAACACCATTTTGGTTTAATTAATCTGGTAAGAATCCTTTTATTTTTAAAACAGGGTGGCCCAATGGGTACGCATGCGCTAATTTTTACATATTCAGAATCTACTCACCAGGATAAACATTTTGGTATAAAGGTCAAATCACGTACCTTTGAATTTCGTAATAAAATTTGTCTCATTTTGTGGATCTTTTTATTCTGATTAAGAATATGCGATTTATTTTGCAATATAGCACACGTGTTTCTTTTGGGTTACTCTGTACGTAAATAAAATAATAGTCTTTCATGATTTTAAATAATTGAATTGTTTGTTGGTTTAAAGATATTCTTGAACATGACAAAACTTACTCAACATTAAAATTCAAGTTGAAATGAATTTAAATTGTTTAAATTAATTAATAAATTATAAATCAAATTAATTAAAAAATTTGTTTAAATTTAAGTTAAAAAAAATTTTATCTTAAGGAATCTTTATTTATTTTTACGGAAAATTAAGAATAAAAAGTTAAGTATTATGAAATAACAATAATTTCTTTTACTTTTCTCATATAAAAAAATGTGGTATTGCATTCCTCATGTCCGTATATGTATGTTGTGTTTATTACAGCAAATTACGGGTACCGATTGCGTCCAAGGACTCATAAACTATATAATTTGGATAAGTCTCGTCAACAGCAATCTGCACAGCTTTATTAACCCAAGGTCGGCCAAGGTCAGTGAAAGTCAAATGTCTAAAAATGGCCTAAATTTCGCAGTTTTTTACATATAGAAAATGCGCTGTACGTTACTCATCGCAGTAAGTACCGATCTATATTTTTTCACTAAGTAAGTATTTATTCATGAAATTTATAGGTGATTGTGACAGGTACCTAAAAGGTATGCATAAATGTAGTTTTTGTTTAACATATTTAATCATGTTTATGTTCCGCACGAATCATTAAGTTCAACAGAATTAAAAATGCTTTACTCCTGATTTTCTTTTGTATTAAACTTCTAGTTGGTCATTTTGCATATTCATACAGCAGTCATCCATCATTGGCGGATTCCCGTTGGCCTTATATAGTTTATTCATTGTAGCAATATCCTAGTGAAACGACTCACGGTGTTTGACTCTGACAGAATCGAAATTTATGTAGAAGTTCAAGTGTGAATGAAGGAAATAATTCATGAATGATATGTTTCACTTAATTTTCTGGTATACGTGGAGAAATTTCCCTATGACTTGAACGTATTTGGTGCTGTGTAATTTCTAAAAAACTATGCCTTTGAAGGTATTTTTATACCTAGAGGAGGCAAAATATCTTTGCTAGCTTGACAAGTGGTTCTTGTGCAACATTTTTCTGTGTTGGAATTAAATTTTTACAGAGTGGAAAATCTGTTGTCAATATTGTGTCCCTTCATCTCGGCTGTCCTATTTGCAGAGGAAACAATATGTTGCGGTCGGTAATCCATAATTTACAAAAAAAGAAAGAGGTTTAACAATGTAAGACATATATTTTAGCATAACATTACATAATATAACCAGGTCCAGTGAGGTTAGAAGCCTTCATGGATGGTTGCTGTCCTCTCATAGGTGGCAAAGCAATCCTGAAAGATACAAAAATAAATCAGAATATTAGACGTTGCGTCAGGACTCATCCGCTAAATAAAATCAAACCACTGGACCTCTCCGTAAAGCCCCTGTCGTCGGCTATTTATATTACAGCCTCAATCTAAAATCGGATCGTCCGCTGAAAAGTTGTTAGCCTCTGAAGAATTGAAAGTTAATTAATATTAAGAAAAAAGACAAAAAACTGTTACCGAGCCTTCCATTGATTATAGATAGTCATCCGACCCTCTCCCGATAGCACTCTGTGAGTAAAATCCGTGCGCATAACCCACTTTGAGCTGGAGCATTCTTGAGCGAAGATATTCACCCTGAAGGATTGAGAAAAATTAATTAAAATATAAATAAATTAATTAAATTTACCAATGATTCATTTTCAACAAAGAAAATAACATCATGCGATTATTCATGGTGAATAATCAGTAACGTGATCGGAGTCAGCGCTGTCACTGTTCTCTGTTCAGATATATGACAGTAGAACGCACAACATGCTCCAACAAATCAAAATAGAGAATAATCATTAAAGGCCAATCAGAAACGGCCACGATGACAATACATGCACACCCTAGAACGACATCTAGAACAAATATTGCTATAACTGTAGAGACCCAGCCAGAACTAATCAGAACGGTAAGCAGAACGACTTAATTTGAACGAAAAACTCATCCAAATTAGCCAGTAGCCAGCCGCAGCATTCACCACCAGGTAATTGACTGGGTCATGTAGAGTGTCATTTTGAGTGTTTGATTTAGTTGACTATTTGCTTAAATATATTTTAACCTGAATTTGATAATCAATATATATTATTAATTTGTTCTGAATTTTGTTTTAACTTTTATTATTGATCTCTAGCAGCCGTCGTTGTCGTCACCCTCTTCGTATACCAAAATGAACTATACAAAGAGAAAATAATTTCGATGCGTATGTTGAGTATCAGAAAACCGATTAAGGTCCTGATAAGAGGGAGAGCGGAGTCGAATGAACCCATTAGAGGTTCGAGAAATCGAGTGAGGCCGGAGAGATTTCATAAGTTAAGGTGAGTGATAATGCGTCCTCCGACAGAATTCCTGATCGATTAGGTTGATAAATATATCCGTATAAATTAAATGTTGACCGTCTTAAAATGGATAGTAATCATTTATGATAAGTGTTAAATTTAAATTAAATTAAATAACTCAAGTGAATGATAAATTTATAGATTATAATCTTTTAGAATTGTTGTAGATTATAACAGGAGCCTGAATTTTGAAGGTGCTACATCGAAATCCAATGTTGCCTAGCAACATACTAACAATGCCGCAAGTTATACGTACTCAATAGATCGTACTCAATAAGGACGTACTCAAAAACGCAATGACTTTTTGGCCAACCCAATATAAATCTTTAAACCGATATAAATAAAAATACTTATAATATTCATATTTGATTTTTTTTATTTTAATTTTATAAATCAATTTTAAATTACGATAACATTTTAAAATATTTAATCCTTTCGTTTAATTTTATTAATTTTTAAAAATCGTTACACATATTAAAAATATACATTTTAATTATTATATTATATTTAAAGCTGTCAAATTTTTTTAATTATTAACAATTTTGTGAGGAATATTTGGTGTGTGGATGTTTTTGTGTAGTGTTTGCATGTTTAAATGTTGTATGTTGATTTGGGATTGTACCTCTCCTAATCAGATGGATTATCAATATTTAATTTCTTATAATCTGAAACTAATTTATTTAAATTTAGATTTAATATTCAAATTTTTAATTTTTATTATTGCAACTTTTAAATAATTTTATAGATTTTATTTTTGTAAATTTTTAAATAATTAAAATCAAATTAATGTTTAAAAATTACTATAAAAATATTTTATTTCAGCCAATAAAATTTAAATTAAATATTTTTAAATAAAATAATCTTCTCAAGTATAGTTCAGATTGTAATGAGAGAATATTGAAAATTGATTGATGGATCTATGTGAAAGCATTACTGTTGATCATCATAGAGATGATAAGAAATGTAAATGTAATAAATGTTCTGTCAAATGTGTGAGTTCTCTTAACAAATTTAATTAGATATTTTTAATTTTCGTAATTTCTTTTTTCAAACTTTACATATTTAAATATATCTAAATTTTAATCTGTACATATTTAATTTAAACTTATTTCAAAAATTTTCTTTATATTTTTAATTCCTTACAAACGGTTTAACCGTCATTTTCAATTCATAGGGAAATTATGATTTCATAGTCTGTAAAATCATCAAAACCAAATTATTAAATAACAATGGTTACTCAAAATCAATATTTCTGAAAATGACCAAAGAAATAATCCATAAATTAATCAATAAACCGAATAAAAATGACATAAAATAACCACCGATTTTAAAATACTTTTTAGTATTCGATATTTAAACATATTTGGACAACCGGAATTTTTATTATTTCATTAATAGAATAAAATATATTTTTGATTTAGATGATCATTTTCGTCAATGAAAGAAAATATACAAAATTTATTGACTTCACGAACAAACTGAAGCATTTTGTAATTTTCTAAGCAACATTGACATTTTCAGTATTATCAAAATTAAAAAATATAATTCTGAAGTAAGTGCACACAATATTTCGTGTTCCTGGATCCTCTTACAGAGATGATGCGAAGTCTCTCCAATGTATGTGGAATAACACCCATTACATGTGTATTGGTAAATGAGATCCGAACACAATTTTTCGATTAAGGGAAATTATTTTTTGATTTATTGTATTATCTACTGCTTTTAAAATAGAATTATTGAATGTGTTGAAACCTTCCGAATAAAGTTAAGTTTGAGCATATCAAGTTCCGAACTGTTTTTATTAGTGTTACAAGATTGTTCTTGGACATCTGTAAGTTTATTCGTATTACTCTTATCAATTAATTTATTAATAGTTTGTTTCGTTAGATTATCAACTATTAATTTATTAAAACTTTAATCACATTACTTATAAGTGGATGACCATGAAAGAAAAAGGTTTTTGATCATATTTTTGAGATATTTGGATTCATAAAAACTGTTGTATTGATGTTGTATTCAAACCCTCACTCATTAACCATTCAAGTTACTTGAAATTTCTGGGAATGGTTTCCAAAATTGTTTTGGATTTTTCAGTGCTTTTTCTTTTTCTTCTTTTCTTTAGTGCGACTTATAGTCCGATAAATACGGTAATTTATATTAAACTCAAATTTAAATTGTGGATATATTTACTTGTCATTATCCTTTCTTTATTATTGTGATCCTTTTGGTATGATTTCAGAGTAATTTAAGTTTTGTTTTTTTTTTCATTTTTTGATGTGTATTTTATTTTTTACTTTGCATGACAAAATGAATGAGATTTAATATAAATGTTATGTGAAAATTTTCAAATAAGCCAGAAAAAAAGATGTTTTTATCAAAATCAAGATTTTTAAACTGATAAAAATTAAATTATTGTAAAGAAGATCATCAAATATAAATTTTTAAAATTACCGGTAACTCTAAGAAGTAAAGATTTTTTCGATCAAATTCATAATCATTAAAATTGCTTTTTATGCAACATTATATAATCTAAATTAAATTGCAACTAAATTATTAAGAAGTTAATTAACCCTATAATTATAAGGTTATATAAAAAGTATCAAAATTGCATTAAAATTAAATAAACTACAAAAAATAAGAATGTTGTTAATCAAAATTTATTTAACAAAATTTATTCAAAATTTTTATTAATTGATTTCTTCTCTGTCCAATAATCTTGTAATGTATTCCAACATTTTCCTTTGATATGAACTACAAAGATTTGTTCTTATTTCTGCACTCTTAGAAGAAATCAACACACAAAACTCTGTTTCAGTTATTGCTTCCCCTCTCACTACAAGATTTTTCCAAACCGAAAAAACATTTTCAATCGGTTTGAAGAAGGGGGAGTATGGTGGCAAGTGCTAGATTCTCAGTTCAGACATTCCTTTAATTTCCCCCAGCCATCGATAATGAGGGATTCTACTATAAATATTGGATTTTGGATATACAATTTACAACACTCAGAATAAATTTCAAGCAGGCAGACTTTAGAATGCTCTCCATGAACGTGATTTTTCAAAATAAATTAACTATAAATGATTCAATAACTATTCAAAATAAAAATTCCATCAATAATCTGTTGATGAAATGCAAGAATCTATTTTCAGAAAACCCAGAAAAAACTGCTGTCACAGAGTTTCAAATATTATTATATGATAAAAAGCCTGTTGCTAAAAAGCTTATCGTGTCCATCATATATTGAGAAGTTAAATGAAAGAATAACTTGGTCCCTTATTTTAATTAAAGAGTTTAAAATTTAAGCTGGCCTTACTTTGTCCTTTTTGAATATTAATTAATATATTGTAGTACTTGTGAGGAATATTTGGTGTGTTGATTTTTGGGTAGTGTTTGTATGTTTAAATATTGTGTGTTTATTTGGGATTGTGTCTCTTCTAATCAGATGGATGATAATTATTTTATTTCTTATAATCTGAAACTAATTTATTCAAATTTAAATTTAATATTCAAATTTTTAATTTTTTATGATTGTAAATTTTAAATAATTTTATTGATTTTATTTTTTTGTAAATTTTAAAATAATTAAAATCAAATTAATGTTTAAAATGATTATAAAAAGTAATTTTATTTTGGCCATCTGAAAAATTGCTGAGATTTTATATAGGCTACCCCTTCATTGTTTATAATTAAATAAAAATCTTTGTCATTATTATCCAATAATATATAAATAAATTATAATTTTCATATAAACTTTACCATTTTTAAACAATTTTATAAAATATTCAAATTTTATTAAGTATTCAACTCAAGTTTTCAAATTGTTGAAAATGATATATAATATCTCCACTATATATATAATCTTTCTACCTAATCCTAACCGGTCTAACCCATTTCCCATCCCTTTAGGTAAATACTTATAAGTACAGGGGTGGCTATAAGTCGCTTTACCCAGTTTATTATTATTTTGTGTTTATTATTATTGTGTTTATTATTATTAAAACTGGGTAAAGCGACTTATGGCCACCACTGTATATATACTGGTCGGTTATGTATATGTAATATGAAATGCTAAAGCACTTATATATCTTATGCCCGTCTTCGGGTCGAGCACCAAAGAACTGGCGCGAGCATGGGTACGGGCGTTAAATTTCCTTACGGGCTACGGGCTGCAGCGCGGGTCAGGCCCCACCCCAGGTGATGAATTTAAGTGAGATCAATACTATTGATTGTCATAGAGATGATCGAAATTGTATATGCAATAAGTGTTCTATGAAATGTGTAATTTGTCTTAACAATATATATATATATATATATAATATTTTGATTTTAAAAAATAATCTCTTACTATATAAACAGGACAGTATTCATTATAAGGTGACATCCCATAATAGTATTTGACGTCACTATCAGATACTCCTGAAAGGGAAGTGAAGTATTGATTTTGGCTCAAAACGAAGTTATATTTAGTAAGACCACATTTGCAAACGTTATTATTAAATAAAGAACAGCTGTATTTCTTTCCATTTTTATAGGGATCCTTACAAAAGGGATATATACTTGAAGATCTAATTTACAATTAATTTTGCTGAAAACAAAAACAATTTACGATTGTGACTTCATGAAGTTATAGCAGCCTTGTTGAGGAAGAGTACAACCTTGATTGTATCCATAATCGAGATTTCCAACTGCATTCATATTAACTGTGTACCAGCTAGATTTACAAATTGTAATTAGTAAAAGTTTCATATTTATTAATAATTTAAAATTTGAATTTTATTAATAAATATTAATAATTTAAAAATTAAATTATTTCGAAATCCATTAAAATGTTTAATGTAAATTTTTTATTATTTATATTTAAAATAGTAAAATATATATTCAAAGCTTAAACATATTTAGGTATCGGAATGAATATTAATAAGATTTAATAAAACTTGATATCTATAAATGTGTTATAGGGCTTTAGATAAACTAAAGTTGAATAATTGTTATTAATTATAAAATCAATTATATTATTAACCCTACAATGCGCCATGATTCATATTTGAATCAACCATATTTTACCTCAATATCTTTTAATCACGTGATATTCTTTGAGTGTTTACATACTGTGAACCAAAAACATTGTCTATGGAATGATAACTGCCCATAAAGTCATAGATGCAATATATTTTGTCAACAAAAATGCCAGTTCAGTTTGTAATACTGGCCTCGTGTGTTGTAAAAAAAATTGTTGTACAAAATTGCGCATTGTAGGGTTAAATAAAAATTTCATGTTAAACTTTAGTTTAATCAAAGTAAACTGGAAAATAATCATAGTTATTTCGGAAAACCGTGTATGTAAATAAATTATCTAAAAACATTGAAGAGCACCAAAAAATCTTTAAAGTTTTATATTCCTCATAGTTTTAAGTATTTAAAAATAGTATTTATTAAAATAAAGATAGTGTCGAAGTGGTTTTAATGATATTTAAGGTTCAATGTTTTCTTTCAAGTAAATCATAAACAATTACAAGATTATTTATTTTATAAATTTAATTATACCGAGTTTTAAAACTTATACATTCGTCATAGCATAGTAATTAGTTTTTCCGCAGTTCACGTGAAAGACCAGCATTGGATTCCCATTGACCTAGTGCGATCCGGAATCAAGAAAAATCTATATTACGCTAAGCAAGTAAACTTGGTTTGGTTTACTATTCGTCCCTCTGAAACTGAAAATAGCTACTAAAACTAAAACATAGATGTAGAGGGATCAGAAGTCATTAGGGTCTAGAGAAATGAGTCTCCACAAAAGGACATCATTGTCATAAAAGTAGTTGGAAATTGAAATGAAAGAATATTTATTAAAGTAAACTTAAATGGATATATATATATATATGTGTGTGTATACAGATTGTCCTTTAAAAAATGTCGTTTTTACAAATCCAGATAATAGAGAAATAACTTTAAACCATTGACATTCAAAAATATAATTACACAAAATTACCATGATGCTGAAATATCAGCTAGCAGTGGTGTTTCAGTTTATCAAACTCATGTCTCATGATCTCACTACTATACTCTCCTTGAAATCTTCCAGGAAGGTCTCCAAGAAATGAGAATTAACGAAGACGATGAATTTCCAGGAGATGAAATATGAGGCGGTCGCAAATGTTATTATCAGGAGAGTATGGGGGTTGGTCAAGACGATGGAAACTTTTCATCTTCAAGAAGGTGGAAGTTGCCCTGCATACATGGACTGGCGCATTGTGATGAATCATTTTCCTATTGGACGGCTTTTCTTGTCTGTCGCAGCTGGTGGGTGTTAAATGAATTTAAGGCGTCTTGTAGGAATGCTATATACACATGTGACGTCACTGTGGTATTATTAAGCATTACGCGGAAAAAAATGAAGATCGTCGAAGTTGGCAGCCCAAAGAATCTTCTACTTCTTCGCCTGGTGATTTGAGGAACATCACCGTCCGGGGGAATTTGAATTCCCAATTCGACTCGCATAAAATTGTTTCTCATCAGGAAAGACGAGGTTTTTCTGCATGTTTCTTTTGTTCATCGCCTCCACAATATTCTGGTAGAAATTCACTCTGCATTCTTTGTGCGAATCAATCAGGTTGTGTGGGATCAACTTGCAGTGAACATTGCAAAATCCAAGGTCGTTGTGGATGATTTCCATAATCATCTGTCTTGACACATCAAATTTTGTAGATAAATCTCTAAAGACACTCGAGAGTCAGCCAATAATTCAGCCTTCATTTTCTCAACTAATCACAGTTGTGGTAACAATCTACCAGAAACAAGCTAATCGAATCGGAAATGTTAGGTGAGCTTGTTTTGTTGTTAAAGCAAAAATAAAAAAAACGCGTTCTATTTTAATACGTTAATATTTAAATTAAAAACGAACTGTACGAACAATTTGATACTTTTAGACAGTAGTAGGGAAAATAAATTATTCTGGATGTCTTTCAGATCGACTGGTAAATGTTCACAAATAAGTTTATTTCTTTTGATCTTGATTTGGTCAGTTGGTTTTGTATTTTTCTATTTCTTATTGTATTGTTGGAACTTCTAATTTTATTGCTCTTGATAATGTTGTTGGATGATTAAGGAGTATGGAGTAATAACTTGGATTTGAAAATCAGATAAACGGTGAATATAATGAGAAATAGAAAATTATACGTAATTGGCAAACGTATAATCTAAAGTTAATTATTTTTTTAATGATATATTGATTTTTTTACAATATATAATAAAATATAATATATAAAATATTTTTTATTTTTACAACAGTCTTTTCTCGGTTTTTGGACGACCACTTCCTTAAATACGATCAAATTATGTTCTTGTGCAATCTTCAAACTTTTTTATTATTCTTTGAACTTGTCGAAGTTCGATTATATTTTTCCCCCATGCAGTTGTAATTAGGTTATGTGTTTTGCTTCCCTGCATTCCATTTCTGTGACAGGTTTCAATTACAACGTTTAGTTGTTCAGTAGACGGTTGCAGCATACAGTATCGTAAATACGCGAAAGACGATAAAATGTCAATCATAACATCGAAACATAAATAATTGTATTAAAATTAATTAAATTCAAGAAATTTATACTTATAGAAATAATACAGAATTATATTTTATTTTTAAAAACGACATTTTTAAATGACAATATATATATGCTCAGCGAAATACATGACTGGTATACCGATAAACGTTGCTTCGGTAATTTGTCATTCTGCATGGTGGTAGTGAAATCGAATAAAGATTAGAATGTAGAGTTGCGATCATTTTCAAAAAAATAGTTAATGGTTTAGTTGAAGTTTAAGTCAAAGGTTCGGACTATTCGTGTGCGGCATACCTAAGCAAAGCATTACCACTTAATTTGGACATAAGTTAGTTTAGAGGGGTTGTAGCCTTCTTGGAAAGAATTTTCAAAGCGAAGATTGGTTCTTACATGAACGATAATCGTGGATGTTTCCGTATTCACTGATTTTAGTTACGTTGACGATGAGAAAATCACGATCTATAAGTTTCTAAACACCGTAGTTATTAAAATAGAAATCTAAGCCAGGCGGTGGAGGTTTTTGTTAATAGTGGGAGGAGACTTCAACTTTCACATAAGCTATGACGGAGAGGATCCAGTACCGAGAATCGTAAAATTTGAACATAGTGCAAACCCATCAGACAATGGGAAAAATCAGTATTACTAGCCTAGGATATAAGTATGTAAGTTGTGAATACTTTCTTTTGTCACAATGAACGGAAAAGCACTAGCTGAACACATCCTGCAACAAAAAAGAAGAGACTTCTGTATTTCTTCCGAGCACATGAAAGCAACACTGGTAAATTTAAATATGTTCAAATTAAACATTTCTGACTTCGGCTCTGATCAGGACTGTAAAGTTTTGTATCTGCAAAGATATAAAACAGCACGTATGACTAGGAACCTTAACCTGGACTGCCTAAAACGTTCAGAAAGATCTTGTTATCAACGACCGAGGAAACTTATCGTCCCATTTTCAACCAATCTTTGTTGATGCTGAATGGAATAATACTGATACGGTAATGATTGCATTACTGGACCGGTACCGGAGAGTAAAAAGCTCCCTCTGAAAGGAAATAGGCTACAGAGACATAAAACTGAAATATGCTAGCTCATCAACGTAAGAAATTGTAATGAGTTTTTGTTTCTGATATTCACCTTAATAATATTTATATTGCATATTGTTATTTATACTCTTTTATTTATTGATTATATTAATATATTTCCACTTAGGTATTATAATTATTATTTTTCTTAATTTATATCCATATAATATCTTATATTATTATTTACATAAATTAGTATTTATATTATATATGTATGTCCTGTTTATTCTATATGCAATATCAAAATTTTAGTATAAATTTAAACAAAAATCATTAACAAAAAAAATCATTCAACAAAAATCAAAAAAATTATATTGTATAATTTAATTATGATCAATTATACTGATGACATACCTTTAAATTACTTAGACTGTTTTTATTACTAGATATTGTCTTTTGAATTTATTTTGAATTTATTAGAACTGTAAATTTATAATGATTTTTTAATTTTAATTTTAACTTTGTTATTAATTAAATCAAATAAATATTTTAAAAAATGATTAATAGTAATTTTATTTTAACTATTAATATTTGCAGTTAATATTTAAAATAAAATATGTAAGTTCAAGTTAGTTCAGATTTTTAGATGAAAAGTCTTACATTAAACACTATTTTATTTAACAAAACCACTCAAAGTAATTATTTACCCGGTGTCTTGCAATAGAGCCAAAGTAATTTTCGAAAAGAAATCAATTTCATTATTGGTAACTGGTGTCATTAATTCATTCTGAAATAAAAATAATTTAATTGTTAAAAGTTTGAATGAACTTGTTCCGCTCGATCCCGCGAGTTACCCCAAAGACCGGACAGTGGTTTCAGAAGCGCTCTTTAGAATACTCAGAAGCTCAGTGTTGGTTTCATGAGCCCGTTAACATATTGATTCATTTGAAAATATTATCATGATTTTTAGTGTCTCTTTTAAATAATATTTTCTTTTACTCTAATTTAAGAATTTCTTTTTGAAAATGATTCTTAAATTTTTTAAAAAAAAATATCATCAAAACAAATGTTAACAATTTTTAGAAAACTTGGTTTCAATGTTAAAATTTAGTTGTTTCAAAAGCATAATCGCTCAAATAAAGTATATTGTTCTACATAAAATTTCAAAATAATGAATGAACATAAAAAATAATGTGATTCATAAGCTCAAAAGGAAAATAGTAGGTGATCCTCACGACTCCAGATTTTATTAATAACAAAATCCATTTCATTGAATTTCTTTTGAAAATAAATAATAAAATTCTCCTCAATAATACGTCTGAAAAAATAGGGTCTCAACAAAATGTCACATCTAAAAAAATACAGTCTCAACAATACATTGAATTTGATTGAAAATAATCTTTTTTAAAAATTGATGTGAAAAATATAAAAAAATCCTCTCTAGCCAATAACTCGCTCTGACTGACCAGCTAATTAGAGCAAGTATTTCATCATTCGAGTCAGTTGGCACAGCATTTTCCTCTGAACTCGGCTCGTACACACAGCTTCAGAACGTGCACACACATATCAGTCAATTTTATCGATGAAACTGATTGACTTGATGAGCCAATGACTTAATTAGTATTCAAAACTGAGTTTAAACTCATTTTTTATTAAAATTAATTACATTTTGATTTTTTTTATTTTTCACTTTTAATTATATTAATTATATATTTTTACATGCATCAAATATATAAAGAGGCAAGCGATTCATAGCTAAATCAAAGCGATAAAAATTATCAGTGATTGTCATTCAATGTTCAATGATAAAAACTGTATTTGATTTTCATGATCCAGGAAGATGATTCAGTTTTGTGAATAAATAATTATGATAACGATATAATAATAAACAAATAAACGCCATTTAAAAATATATATTAGGATAATATATTTCGACGGTTTAACCGTCATCATCAGATCACTGATTATGTTCTTTTTTATTGCTTTTATGTAAGAAATGAATGATTATGTAATCACTTACGTAAGTCTAATCGAAAACTC